>OMNM01009089.1:9207-26171 GCA_900302745.1 Parablennius parvicornis | reverse complement strand
ATCTTTTTCAATGTTCACAACATTTCAGCCAAAATTTATTAAAATAATTCCAGCTTGGATTGAAGTGATGGAACTGACAGGCACACTGAGGATGACCGTCCCGAGAGCCAAAACAGGATCTATTTTATTACAGTTATATAGCACAAACCCTCCAATCCTCAAGCTAAACTGTGAATATAGCATGAAAAGGCAGCTCAAGGCAGATTCAAAACAGTTTTACAACTGCTTCCCATTAAATATTGAAGGACCATACTTCAACAGCCTAAGACACGTATTCAAAAGGACGGGGCACTAAAGGAAAGTGTCCAAGTCCATTTTCTTTTCTTTTCGACTTTTCAACAGTGTTTGTCCACAAAGCTCAAAGGGGTTAAACCCAATTCCTGAATGTATGTATAGATGCATCTTAGGCTTGACAATAACGTGTCAGATTGGTATCACTCAGCTGTGTCATCCACTTTGTGACAACTAAACTGTTTTCATGTGATTGTTCACCTCTCTGAAATGTAAAAAAAAAAACACATACACACACACACATATATATATATATACACAAGCACACATCAGCATTCATGTTGGGTCCAGATTCATTTTGCCCCTATGTTGGCAATGAATAAATAACAATGTTACCACTCTAGCATGCATACGTAAACGCACGCTGCCCCACTTTGGACGTCCACATCCCACAGCTTGTATTTAAATAAACTCACAGGAAATTATTCTACAAATATAATAAAGTGAGTGTTAGTCTCCCGTGTGTGCATGCACGGTGCACAGGGACATCAGTTGTACAACATTATCAAGGCCCCAGATCATTTGTGATTTAAAGGCTGTGTTGCCTGTTGATGCACAAATGTCCTCAAAATATGTTTAGACATAATGGATACCCGATGGGAGAATCTACTTCTACACACATACAGCCATTTTTATTCCCTGATTTTTTATTTATTTATTTATTTATTTTTATTTTTTTTAGCAAAACCGCATTAAAAATTAAAAACGCATTATGGGTGTGTCACAAAATTCATAATTTTAAGAAGCAGTTGCCTGCAGATGCACAAATGTGTACGAGTCTATTTTAACATAATGGATGCCAGATGGAGAAATGACAACTGTGTAGTTTTGCAACGCGCTAAGACACTTGCAATGTGCTTTGTGCTGTGTGTTAAATGGAGCCTCGGTAGTTGTACCACGCACACATAACAATCTGTTTCACCTGTTAGTTCGGACAGAAAAAACAAACAATTATTAATCCAAAAAAAAAAAAAAGAAGTCCTAAACTATTCTTTCCACCTTTTCTCTCACTTAACTTTTCCGCAATGATTCAGTGCGTTCCAAGTCTCTGCTGTCACTTATCTAATGCACCATCGCATCAATTTTACTCCCGCCTTAAAATGTCACCAGACACACACGCACAAAGCCCGCCAGGTTTCCTCCTCTCCAAACTCAATCATCACTGCACTCACTTTCTGATGTTACAAGCCATGTAGCATGACCGCAGCAATTACTCATTTCCCACAACTCCTATTTCACATCATTATGATCCTCCACTAATGCATTGTAACATGCCAGTGATGCTCATGATGAGGGGATACGATTCAAATGTCACGAGAGGGACGACATAACTTCTGGGCAAATGGGCCACACGTGACGCTCGACAAACCGTACAGTGATTGGTGGGTGGAGGTCTCCACGCACACGCAGGAATGGAGGAACTTGGATCACTACAATACCACAAATATACTAATTAAATGCCTCGGCTCATAGGTGGGGCCTAAGATCTATAATGTAATTGAACCGTTGTGTGTCTGCCCACTTGTGTTTCTTTAACAAATGTGGCATCTGTAATTTAGGCAAATGGAGGCGCACACACACGCACGTGCACACGCATACACACTGGCCATGATCAATCAAATCTATCAACAAATAGACAGAGTGAGGGCTGACATTTACAGCCTGGCAGCTCCCACTTTTCATTTGTGTGTGTGTGTTTATAGATAGGTATTTAGTACCGTTGTAGGGACCCAGATGTGTTTACACACTGAAATTATGCAGACCTGTCTCACTTCTGAGAACAAATAGCAAGTTTTCTGCTGGGATACTGGTGAGGTGCGCATGCATGTGTGTGTGTGTGTATAGTGGGAAAACAAATTGGCCTCATCTAATAGTAACATGTAAAAAAATTATCTTTTCAAGGTTATTATTGTTAACTCAAACATATCTAAGCAGTGTGACCACTGCAGTTTTTCCGGGCGAAAAAAACAACAAAAGAAAAAGAGGAATTTTTGAAGACTTTAGCTGAACAAAGAATACACAATCACTTTCAAAAATAGTGATAACGGTGAATGCTGATGCATCACTTGAATGTATCAACTGACTTTGCAAGTTGGTTCACCAATTGTTTTCATTGGAGGCCAGAGTGGCATCACATACATGCCTCCATGTTTTTAGTTTGGAGTCAAAACCTTACAAATCTGGAGAGCAGCTGGATTTCTTTTTCATCCTCTGCAAATCAGAATCAGAGGCAACTGTTACTCTCAACCACAGCAAACAGGTTGGATTGAGGTTAGCCGCTACATCTACATCAAGTGTCAACACTAAACTGTTTTCCATTATGAGGGTAAACATGGGGGTTAGTAATAATTATGTAAATGGGGGAAGGTGATAGTTTGTCATTTTGAGTCTTAATATAATTTGATAGGATACACAGGTGACAAGATAAGGAGCTGGATGGAAGAAAAAAAAAACAGCTACTGAAGTGTTGGAGAAGGAAAGCATTATTGAGTGAAAGACTATAATGGGCCTTTTTGGCCATAAGCATGTTTATTTTTTGTTCTCTCCTCCTTGTTAGACGTTATTTTCATCTGCTAATGCACACACAATGAACACAAACAACACTACACACTAACGCAACCTCCCTTGGCAGGACAAAGTGTTAATCCTTTTTAATTTATATGTAGCTGACAGAGACAGGGCAAACAGATGAACTCTGAACTTTTTTTCATGTAATCTCAATGTTGCATAAAGTCAAGCACCACATTACATGTTTGTGAAAACCTCAGCACCTCAAACATCATCTTCTGCTTGTTTAGGGATATGCTTCGTGGGTCTGTTACTGATCCGCGCATACAAAGTGACAGAACAAGAGCAGGAAAAGGAGAAAAGCTGGGAGCTATTTTCCAGAGATAAATAGTATCATCCAGTCAAATGTGTCTCTGGATCTCCAAACTGCTCACTAAGAGCAGCTGTGATTTAAAAAGACGATAAAGCTACTTCGGGTCTCAGTCGGTGAAAATGATCGAACTCATTTGTTTTCAGGTCTTACTGAAAACACCTTCCAATGAGTAAACTTTGATTTTATGGTCCTCCAATTGAGACGTTTTCATCAGTGACCGTTCAAAAAGTGATGTCATGCTGTTGTGTTTAGATATAATATACACAATCCTTGTCACTTGTTGCTGAAGTGAGCAAACTATCAAGAACATGCACACACCGGCTGCTCACTTCCATTCACAAACAGAGTTCATTCATCGTGACTGCAGGTATTTGTTTGTAGCTTTGGCCAGCCGTGTAGATTGCCAAGGGCGCACACTCGCTGATCTAATCAGAGTTGTGTGTAATTTACTGCCAGCTTGCTTACCTGTGTGTGTTGGATGGGTTCGACTGAGCCGAGCAGAGTCCAGTCGCCTTTTAAATGGTGCCACAGCAGGCCAGTGGGAGGGATGCAATGTCATGTGACCACACCATGTGACACACAGATGCGTTCATATTTTTATCAACACTTTTGGAAACCTTGTTTGAAAAAGTTATTTCTAACCGTGTTCAACTAATGCAGTGAAATGGCCAGATGGGAGGAACTTGAAGGATTTCTAACAACTTCAGAAAGTTATTAGTCAGTGTTTGGCAGGGTTGCCAGATTTGTGGTCTTCCAGCAGAATTGAGCTTCTTCTGAAGTGTTTTATTTATTTTTTTTCTCCCCTCCATGTGTTTAGGCTTAAGCAGACCTATTTGTGTGCAAATTACATGAATACTATCTTATGAATAAAAATCCATATTTTGAATAGAACCATATGTTTAAAGTCTCATCAAACTAACTCAAGGCCAGATCAACACATACATATATGATGCTCACAAGTAAGTTAATTGCCCCCTGATCATACAAGAGGTTATTTTGTCATTGCAGCAGCAGCAGTAACACACGCAGAGTCACCATCACCCCCGTGCCCACTCTGTATGAACCTGCCTTCCTTATTCCAATGCTGGTAAATCTGCTTTGTCAACATGTGTCACTTTCACCATGAAGGTACAAGAATCCAACACTGGTAAACCACTGTGACACTTTTATATGTATGAATAACGTAGAGAATTGTCATCCAGCCAAATCTGATTCACCAGAGAAATGCCTGAGTCGATGACAACTCACATTTTATACTGTATGTAAATGCAGGAGGTCTTATGTGAAGAATTATTTTGATGAAAAATTGTTGGTGCATTGAATCATTATCATCTTATTCTATGAAAATTATTGTAAGGTTTGCAGTGATGGCAACGCTATTGGATTTTTACAAGCAGTGTAAATGGTTTTGTTTGGGTGCATTTGGCCAGTTTAGTCTCTTCTTTCAGATCTGGCAACCCTGTTGTTTAGACGTTTACAAGATCTAAATGCATACAGCCCGATTTTAGGATTTTATTTTTCTTGTTCAAACAGATTAAGAAGCTTCTCCAACAGCTCATTTCTTAAACAAGCACCTTCCTGTTTTCTAGAGAACATCTAAATCCAAACAATAAAGATCGAGTGGACCCACATACACACAAATTGCGGACCTTGTGGACACAGATTGCCCACTGCTCTTTATATGACTCCACAGTTTCAGCCAACCACAGGATGGAACATGGCAAGCAAAATAAACCTTCACCATCTCTTTAATCTGTCACTATGCCTCTGCACACCCAGCACAGTTGTGTTATTTAATATCTCAAGTCATTTACTGCCCTGCAAGAATGACCATAATTTGGAAAAGGTGTTGCTGTCTATCATAACCTACAAATGATCCTCAAGTAAAATCTCAATAATTTCGGAACAAAGACGTGATTTTCCTTATAATGCCAAGAATGGCCTTATTCTATATTTGCCTCACCAGTGCTAAATGATCCATTAATCGTGCACTCAAGCGTGCAAAACAACAGAAGACAGTAACACTGCGGAGCTGCCAGTCTGACTCCACAAAGGTCACAAATCTTCATGGCGGGGCCGCTGTTTGTTCACATCACTGAACAGTGAGCAGAGTGTGGTTGAATGGCGGGATGTGGTGTCCGTCAAAATGACTTAGTGACGGTAGAGCGGGCCGGAGATGGCCTTCCTTACCGGTGTCAGCGCTGACAGGTGACAAAACAGCTGAGGAAGGGGCACGCCGAGGGACTAGCGTTACAGAGAGAGCACCAGAGAATAGGTGTGTGTGTGTGTGTGGCTGCATCAGTGTGTGAAAGACTCCAGTGGTTAAAATGATTTTGCTTCAGCACAGAAAATGTGTTAAGTGTTGATAACAACAACTCAACTGTAATTGGGCTGAGACACACACTCCTAATAAAACACCGTGCGTCCTCGAACGCGGCAAATCAGAGCCGTCCCTGGTCTTCACTTTACACCTCTATTCCCCTCATGAAAGTCTTTAGCGTCAAGCCAGTCAAAATTTTCATGTTGCCTACAGCGAGGTGGAAATAACAAGGAGAGAGTGCAAAGTTGTGTGTCACGATTGCTGAGATGATCATTAGTGTCGAGAGCAGGTGCGAGGTTGGATGTTTCTGGGACAACAGAGCATGCTGGGAGGCCTTCTGGGGGCGCTGTGGTCCAAATTCAACAAAACACCTGCGATGGGATAGTTATAATACACTCATATTACCCTTGAAAGCCAATTTTTTAAAGAGGCACTTACTGTAAATACGCTCACAATGAGCTGCAATGCTTTTGTAAAATCTCCAGCTGACAGCAACTCCACAAAGTAAACTCATCATGACAGGAAAGGGAGTTTTTTTATTTATTTTTTATTTATTTTTTTATTTTTTTTAAAGCAAACAATCAGTATTTTAGAGCTGGTCTTAGTTGTAGTTATCTGTAAAATAAGCAACTGCCTGACATTCAAAAAAAGCACTGTCAGAATATATTGTAGTCTAAATTAAAAACGAAGATTTTAAAAAGAAAAGTTTATGACACATAAGCCTAATTATTTCCATGCCCAGAGTTAAAATCCTGCAAGAAAGAATACCTGTTCCCATCTGTTTGGTCATTATGACACTGCCCCCAGCAGATGGGTAGCTTAGAATAGCCTGAGGAATAGAAATGACTTTCTTTACTTTGTTCCCCAAACCCTTGAATCTCATTAATTAACAAAGCAAATCCAGTTTCATAATCCACACAGCACTGAAGAATAGAAATGACAGGTTGTGGTTTTGAAGGAGGTTTCCGAAGTTTGCTGTTTCCTCCTTTGAACTCAACCGAACTCGCCGCTGCCTGCAGCAAATGTTTGTAGGTCCTCTTCAATTTTAAACAACTTGCCAGGTGATTATGAATGAAGTCTACCGAGGACGGGTCACTTAACCACATGTGTGAATAGACCCAATGCACACAGGGAGAAATTACAAACTGCACAGAAAGCTGTGGGATGAGATCGTAAAGAATACTGCCATGCAGGCCCCTGTGATAACAGTGAAATAAAAAAGATTAACTGTTTAAAATATGCCCAAAAAGTGATGCATTAGACATTATCACTACGTTGTTATTACTAACGTTGGATTTATTTGCCACGATGCAATTGGAGCGAGACTAACGTGAAGCAAGAGCAAAGTTAGTTCTGGTGTTTATTTCGCTGAAATGAATTCACTGCACTGGAGTGTGCCGTAAGAGTCCAGTAATCCCTCTTAAAGCAACAATGTACTCGTGTTAATAGGCCATGTTTTTGAGTATATAAATTAGAATCAAACATACTTTATTGATACCCTTAGGGAAATCAATTCACTGCTTCTAGCTCATCCTATTCATAATTAACCTTAACTAAACATACTCGGAGTGGTGGACAGTAGTACAGTGCCCGGGGAATTCTGGGGGAGCTTGCTCAGGGGCCAATCAGGTTAAGTTTGTAGGATCATTAACCCAACGTGAAGTAGCATTAAACTCTGTGTTTCAAGGCCTCAAGAGATATTGTAAATAGAAAGATCGTGAACAAAACAAAGGTAAAGAAGGAGCTATAGCTCAGCTGAAAGAGCAGGTCATCTCTTAACCAGAAGGTTGCAGAGTCAATCCCCCATAAGTTAAAGTCAGTGAAATCTACTTACCATTTCCAGTGAGTCAACAATTGCCTGAAAATGAATGAAATTAAGAGTCTAAGATGTGGATGTTCTTTAAATATACCCACTAAGAGAAAGTCTAGCAAGTCTAAGATATACTGTATGCTGATGGTGATATCAAGGTCAAACACACAAATGAAGAGAGAAAACTCAAAAGAAAGTCCATTAGTGACTATGATTCACAGCAATGATGGTATGTGGATTGAATGAATCTTTAATTTATTGACATATTAATTTGTCAAGAAGATGTATTTCACACATGGGACAACTTTAACCTTCCACTCCGAAAAAATCCAACAGCACATTTTATTCCTCAAGAAAGCTGCTGTTTAACCAGCAACAATCACCTGCCACGACAATTCAAAAACCATAATCATATCATAATCCCTGCTATGACAAACACACCACTTAAAATGCGTACACTCCCAGTTACTATAAATCCGCACCCTCGCATGCTGTGCAGCATACAATCATCTATAATTGGGATGCTGCGTGATCGGGCGACTGCTGCTTGTCAACAGAGATTAACTGCAGATGAGCGTGTACGTGTGGATATGTGCAGTTTATATCTATTGTTGCACCTGAGCACACACCGAGTGGAAACACCTGGATTAAATATGACGCGGCGCGGATGCACTACGTTCACAGATGCAGTCTCGGAACTAGAAGGTACTGTAAGTCTGGTGAGATGAGACGAGACGAGACGAGGTGTACACGAAGACGTCTCTTTCTTCAGATTATAGGAGGAAGTGTAGGTTAATCCAAAACATTACGGAACTCCAGCACTGATATGCTGTCATATACAAATAATGCAAAGGTAGACTAAAGATTAGAGAAGCAAGCTTGTGACAGAAACCTGCGAGTTTAATTCCCTGACTGCCAACTAATTACTGGTCTGCAGCAGGAGAATATACTTGCACCTAGAGGTAGAACATGCAATCTCCTGAAAGCCCCCCAAACCCAGACTAGATCGGCGGGGATTCTCAGTGTGTGGCAAGAGTGCTCACCGCTGCACCACCATGCAGGGACGAATTAACTGCAGAAGAAAAATCAATGTTTGAAAGCTTAAAAATAGCATAGAAAAGGTCAGTGTCAGGTTGTATTAACTGTGGGAACAGACTGTTGTTTCTGTCAAAACGTTAGCGGGAGGGATGTTTATTTGTGAAAGTCTCTCCACGTCGGAGGTCCTTGTAGCAGGTTCAGGTAGTAGCTGTTATTAACATGTGAGCCTCCACTGTTGTTGCTGAGCGTGGCATATTCAGTGAAGAGGGAGCTCAGTGCCACTGTGACGAAATGGGATGCAGCTTCTCTTGTGCATTTTCACCGTTGCTACAAATTTAATAGACTTGCAGTGTTTTTGTTTTTTTGTTTTTTATTTCATTTCATTTCATTTTATTTTATTTTATTTTATTTTATTTTATTTTATTTTATTTTATTTTATTTTATTTTATTTTATTTTATTTGTCCATACACATTTAACACTAATTTAAGAACATACTTTAACACACAAGTATCACCTAAAAACACAATAAAACAATGTTACAGTGAAACTGTTTTCATGATCGGGCTGAATCACTTTAAATGCTTGAGTCTGCTCTGTGCCTTGAAAAGTGTAAATACTGTATCATACAGTAAATATTACTATCATACAGTCTGGATACATTTAGTCTTTCTTTAGATGAGAAGTGATCATTAGTGTAGATTCTTTTTGATATTGTATTTGGGCTGCTGAATATCTGAATTTCCCTTGGGATTATTGGGAAGTATCTATCTATCTATCTATCTATCTATCCATCTATCTATCTATCTATCTATCTATCTATCTATCTATCTATCTATCTATGGTTGTATGAAATTGAATTATTCACAACAGTGGTATTATTAAAGTTTCTTAATCTATTTGCATTTAAATGAAATCATTCTTTTTTATTATTTTATTCTAGTGTTTTGCTTACATTTTATCTTTATTTTTAAATATACAATGAATGAACGTGATACTGACACTCATTTGATGGTTAATCTTACTGTAATGTTATAAGTAATTAAATAACAGCTTTCTCACATGTTTCAATTCACTGCATTTAATTGTATTTCATAACGCTTATGCAACAACATTTTGACATACAAAGATCTTTTTGATGTGAAAGTGAATATACTATGTCGCACAATGGAGTTACAGTAAAAAGTTTGTTATTGTCACTCTTCTTGTTATCTTGATGTATTTCACTATTGTGTGATTCTCAACATGTTGTCTTCCCCTCACAATCACATATGAGAATTTCATAATACTTCACATCTGAGTCTGCCATTCTTTATACACAATCAGCATTTCAAAATTGATAAAAAAAAATTTTAAAACATACTAATGGACACTTTTTGAAAACTGTACTGTTGGTGTTATTTCTTTTATATAATCAAGTATAATATCAAACAAAAAAGAAAATGTTATAATGTTGTTTTTCATTGAAGCAGTGAGAAATATACTGTATGTAATTATCGTGTAAGTGGCCATAATGTGAACAATGACTGACCATTTTCTGTTTACTGGATATTTAAAAAAATTGCTGTTTTTTTTTAATACTTTTAAAGCATCCAGAGACCTGAATAAAGGAAAACCAAAGTACCTTATTATGTGGCTCTTCCTGTTTTACTCAAATCTTGTACTCATCTATCATCATCATTAAATTAGGCTTTTGGATCTATTGTTAACTTATTTGGGTTGTGGGGGGGTGGGGGTTGCACAAAGCCCTAATAAGGAAGCGCTTGATGAAAACTGGTATTTGAAGCAGTTAAACTGCTTCTTTCATGGAAATGTGGGTACTTTCAAATACATTGAAACAAACTACACCTTTACAATTTCACAACAGCGATACTCATCTGTGATACAAAGGACCATGTTCAATAGCAACAGGCCTACATTTCCATAGTGAGTATCTGTACAACGATCACAGACATACAGTTGTTATTCAGTGTTTTGTTTTCAAAGAGATAAGACATTGTGGAGTTTTGGGCTGTTGGGGTGTTTTGGAGTGAATTACTTTTAAGTACACATGCAGCACAATGGGTTACTCAACAGCCATTTACATGCAATCCTGCCTCCAAGGAGAACAGATTTCATTAACGTCAAACCTGGTAATGTCTTCAATAAACAGACGCATCTTTGGTCTTAAGCTCTTGGTAAAAGTCCACAGCAATAATTTAATCAGACATCTACTGAGAAAAAGATTTCATAGTGGCAACACACATGATTTAATCAAAATGACCCATCTGATCATTAGGTGGTGAATAGCTTTGCCTTTGTAGTGCTGCACGATGCCCACCACACCACTCATAGAGGTTAAAGGTCACCAACGTCTGGTGACAAGACATGGGGTCAAAGTCATAGACCTCCAGTGAAAGCATTGATCAGTTTTGGTCAGATTCATGTTCTTCTTAATCATCAAAGTAGCTGAAAAATAAAGTGCAATAGTTGATTTGATTTTCAGGCCTTTATAGACTCTGATTAGTGACAAACATCTGCCACCATCGACCAGCCTCAGGTCAAACACATGCCCCTAACTGTGTGGCCTCTCCACGTCGGCTGTGAGGCTGGAGTGCATTAAGGGGACAATCAGTCAGTTGCAATATTGTAAATGACGGCTTAATATTGTGAGGAGGGATGGTTCGTTCAGCACAGGTTCAGCTGAGCTGTAAATCAAAGCTGTGAGTTCACCGGTCCGTCTAGATCCTCATAAAGTTTAACTCATGACCATCACAACACTGAGGCCCGAGCTGTGATATCAGTGATACTGCCATGAAAGACAATTACCTAATTTCTAGAAGACTAGCATTAGCTTCAAAGCCATGTAGTCAGGATTAGTTTCTAAAAGTTGTAAAATAGGTTTTTGCATCAGAAGATTTTATTAAAGTTGCCTTTGAGGGTCAATATGGCACTATTTTACCAGTCGAGATGAAATTGGGCTGTATGGGGCCTCTGAAGTAAAATGTGTTTGACACCCCTGGTCTAGGAGAGAAAGACTTTGAGTAAAGAGTGTAGTAACCCTGAACAGGAAACTGAACAGAAGTAATAAAAGGTACTAAGTATTAAAATCTATACAGGTTGTTTTATATAAATTTTTATTGTGGGTGCGTGTGTTGAATGGTATTTGATTACAGAGTTAATCGTTAAAATGAAATAAGTACTCAGCTTTAAATTGCCTCTTCAAATTGAGCTTTCTTTGTTGTTTGTTTGGTTAACTCTACACACAGCTCTACGATTGTTAAAGTTGGTAGTAAGTTAGATGGCGTTACACACATTATCTTGATTTGGTCAGTCTAACAGAACTTGACGTTACACCACCTACAATTTACCCAACATTATAGATCTTTAAATGCCTCACAGATAGTCTGAGTGTATTAATAAGACAGAAAGAGACAGCAGCTCCATGAGTGTTTTAACTGTTTTCATGTACCACGGAAAGTAACGGGAAACATTCTCCTATAATGGAAGTAGTGTCGTTAAAGTGACGCAATACTCTACAAAGTTCTTCTAAAACCTGTATGTATTGAAAGTTAAAAAAAATTTAAAAAACAGTGCCTCCTGGTTGCTGCCATCGACCTCTGAATAAGACAAAAATCTCTAATCGTAAAAACTTCTTAGCAGTAGTTTAGTAGTTAATGGTTTTATCGTAATTTTTCTGGGCATAGTTCAGCTAAGTATCAAAGTGATGTATATATTTACTTTCTCTCAGAAATAAATATCACCAAGTTACATGTTTTTGGTTGAAAGTAGTATCAGATTTAAACTTGTAGAGTTTGATTCACATAAAAAAAAAAAACAAATAAAGAAAACATATTTCACTTTAGAAAAACTAATAATACCCAGATGGTCACAAGATTACTTATATATTAAGACAAGATGTTGACTTTGGAACTTTCCCAAAACTGGTTCCTTCTTTGTGAAAAAAAAAGGAAAAAAATAGACAGAAATGTCACAGCTGAACAAAAGGAAGTGATGTTAGTTTGTAGTGGAATGTTCTTTTTCTGAAGTAAAAAGGAAGCCGATCCACTCATTTTCAGCAATGTAGCTTTTTAAGCACAAACTGAAGATCACGGACTTTGCATCTGTAACCTCACATCCCATAATTACACGGTGGACCAACCCTCAGTGTGCTATGTTGGGAATATTTTATCTGTGCCAAAGAGAAGAAAAGTTAAGACAAAAAAAAAGAAAAGAAACGAAATGGCCCAATAAAGTTCAGATGAGCCACTGCATTCAAACTTTCTTCAGTGGGGGTATTGTGGGGGGTAAACAATTCTTAACACCAGTAACAATAGATAGCCTCGAGTCATTTCACAGCTTAACTTCAAGTGGTCACCATTGTTCTTCATTGTTGAAGTAGCATATGTGTGAGGGTGTTAAAAGAGGGCGTAGTGGGACGGAGATCCACCTCAGCAGAGCCCTCACGTATTCTGAAACACCCACAGACAATCCAGCACAAAACAGTGCAGGAATCTGGTTGTTTTTTCAGGATCCGTCTCTGGAATTGTCCTCATGTGCAACACAAGGGGGGGGCATCCTCCTTTTTCCCCACGACCTCCATGACATGTCAGACTCCCCTAACCCTGACCCCTGACCCTACAATCTCGAGTAGGTTAAAAAATAGGAGCAGTCAACCGGCACAGACAGAAACGCCATATAGATGAGAAAGGCAACATAAATAATTCAGACTAGTGTTATTGGCCTCCTGGGATGTAAAACACCACAATGTGACATGACAATACAGCCGCAGTTTTACCTGCTGAAACATTCACATCCTCATCTTTTATCTCATGCATCAAATCAGGCTTTTACTGTTACATGTTTTTTTTTTTTAAATATTTCCTCACTGAAGAGAGGCAAAGATTTAGAACTGATAGGATCATATTTCCTGTTCCTGAACTGCACTCTGATGTAAATAAAAACCTATTGTTTTATCAGCTACCACACTAACGTATTGTTTGGTTATGTTTGTACACGTTATTCAATACCCATTTTCACGTGTCAAAGTGCTGTACTGTAGTTAGGACGCGAACTAATGTATTTAATAACAACAATGACAAAGACATTTATCTTTGGAGGGATTATTTATGTGCACATCTGTGCTCAGGCTGCCACCTAGTGGTGATAAAGTGTAAATAGCATAATTCGTCTACATTTGGTAGAATAGAATAGAATAGAATAGAATAGAATAGAATAGAATAGAATAGAATAGAATAGAAAAGAAAAGAAAAGAAAAGAAAAGAAAAGAAAAGAAAAGAAAAGAAAAGAAAAGAAAAGGGTTAAAGAAACGAATTACAGAACCTTGTAAAACTGGGTGCATCTAAACCAGAAATAAAAGGGTTTTTTTTGTTTGTTTGTTTATTTGTTTTTAGTGTTCTGCTTTGGTAAGTTTTCAGGAACATGTATTATTGCAACATTGGGCCTTGCTGGGAGCAGAAACTGTGTTTATACTCACACTGTTTCAACAAATATACAAAACAACTAAAGGGTCATTTGCAAAATTGAGCAATAAAAGTCCATATCATGACTATTAATCACACAACAGTCATACATTTTTTTGTCTTTTATGAATTAAAAAAAATAGAAGATAAACTGTGTTTTACAAAACTCTTGTTTTGTTAAATGCCCTCCAAGTATCACAGTCTTAACCTTTCTGTGTTGAGCCAGGCACATTTGCGGTGATAGTCCTAAATACAGTTCTTTTACTCAGAAAAGCAAAGACATACATTACACTTCCTGCACAAGGTGTTGGTTTATCCTGTATTGCAGGGTGCCAATCACTTATTTGATTTGTTTTGTACTGTCATTAATAAATGCTCCATACTCAGTTTTTTGTGTCAGATCCTGACTCATGTCGTCTGACACAAACTTCTACAAGTCCTCCAGGGTGCCTGTTAACAGGGCATAGTGTGGCAGTTACTTTGCAGCTCAATGTCCACATAACAATGAGCTGGGCAGTCGCTGGGCTGTGGATTTTCTTTTTCTACTTTAAGGACATCTTCGTCAGCCTCCTCATCCCCCGTTTCTGATTATATTTCACAGTCGGTGTCTCCACTTGTGAAGGGATCAATAACATCCTAAGCCCTGTAGAAAACACCTATCCTCGCTGGAGGCATTGTGAAATGGGAAACATAAAACAAATAGATAAATGTGTATGTAAGTGATACATATGAGCATATAATCTCCAGGCCAAATAGTTTCAATTCAATATATCCCAATCTTACTTAGGCATTCAACCAAATCACACAATTGCAGCTGAATAACCTATGTTCTCTACTCACCATTATTAACATTTTATAATTAAAATACAACACGACACAATTAATAAAAAGAACAACCCCTTATAAAGAATAATAAATGAAATCACACATACATGCATATACACACACACATGCACAACTGCATTTACAGAGTAATATATGAAATACAGAGGGGATAAGGGGTAAACAGGCTACACTGTATTGAGTTAAGGGAGTTTGTGATTTAATTTGTTCAAGTTTGAGATAGGCTATCACCTCCTCCATCCAACACTTATGAGAGGGAGCCGTAGCCTTCCTCCAGCTCAGGAGTATATTTTCTCTTGGACAAGTCCAAATCCTGAAATAGGTCAAGTCTGGTCCAAATCAAGTCACTATATTTTCATGCACAGTTTTAACATATATTCATTCCATTTTAAATAATATCTATTGACTTTCATAAGTTTTACAACTATATTAATGTCTTGATCCATTTTAAGCAATATTAGAGTTTTAAGCTGGTAATTAATCCATTTCTGAAACAGTACTCTATTTGGCCCAACACAAACAGTATTTTATCAACTTTAAAAGGTTGTTTGATGAGTTAACAGTTTTAACCAAATTGTTAAAGTTTTTTTTTTCAGCGCTTGATTGGATTTTCTCTGCAGGAGAAACTGAAATTGTAGCATATAAGCGCAATACCAATTTCTCAAAGTGCAATAGGTCAATCACTGTTTGAAGTCTGAATGTTAGCTTCTCCAGCACTGCCAGATGACCAAACTGACTGAACCACTGGTTAACTGAGGAACCCCCGGAGCCTTCCAGGGCCCCAGAGCCTGCTTTTCACACATAATCAGTTTGCATCCAAACATGATAACTGTTCGAATCCACTTTGCATCTGAAGTGTCGGTATCCTGTAGGAGACAAGGGACACAAAGAACATGGAGAGAAGGAAAGTTTGTGTCTCTGGATACGATCAATCTGGCAGCTAATTCCTACCCAGAATTTCTGTAGAGTATCTCAGGGCAGGTCCCATAGCATATGAATGAAGGTGTCCTCTCCCACCCAGCATTTCCAGCATAAAGGGCTGTCTCTTAGTGTGACTTACTCCATTCGAAATCTTAAATGGTTTTCAGGTCTCCAGACATCTTTTTAAAGTTTCTTAGCAGATTCCCACACCACTTTGAGGGCCGAAGTAGAACTATTTGAACAACACACAAGTATTGAGTAACAGTGAGATGCCTCGTGTTGCAACTCAAACACCATAAGTATTTGTCCGTTCTCATCATCCTAAAAGGGAAGACTTCACATTCCTGATCAGCTCACGTGTACTCTGAACAATGCAAACGAGCATGCAAAACCTGTTTCTTGGAATGCAAGAAGCAGCTATTTAGGGGAAAAAATTTTAAAAAACAGAAAAAAAGCCCAGGCTCAGTTAAATAATATATTGTGTTCCACACTTAATTATTTTTCACTGACGAGACACAGATACAGTTTTAAATATTAATATAGATTAAAATACTGCAACCACAAAATGTATTCAATTATGATCTTAACTCTAAAATGTTTTGACAGAAAACACAGTATATCCATCCATATGTGAACATGTGAGAAGTGCAAAGTTGTCATATAAACCGCTATTTTGCTATCACACTCACCCAGTGTTGTACAATTACAACACAAACATAACCGGCTCCAAAAATAATTTATTTAATTCATTTCACAATAACTAAAAAAACATGTTCATTCATGTTTGAAAAAATCCAGCAAATCCACTTTTTTCAAAAATGTTGCAACTTTTTGTATAATTTATTTGAGTTGATCAAGAAAGAACGTTCTTATTTCAAAATACTTTTACAAGTGTCCTCAAAAAAGGATATATGACATCATGTTTATTTGTGATTTGTTATTAAAAGCTGCACCATCTCACACCAGATGTGGAAGGTGCAAAATCTTACCCAACGCACTCCCTGGTACAAAAATTGTGGACGAGGATACATGATTAACACATTTTTAATTTAGCTACCATTTAGTTTACCCGATACCTGTAATTCTTCACAATTTCCACTAGATAGAGCCAAAGTAACAGTTTAACAATGAGCGGCAGCTTAAAGTTTATAATATTCAATGGAAGAGTTAAGTCTCTTCTTAGAAGAATGATTTTCTTGGAAGCACTTAGAGACATCACTGATGAAGAGACTGGGTTCAAAATAAAGTAGAGCGACAGATAGATAGATAGATAGATAGAGAGAGAGAGAGAGAGAGAGAGAGAGAGAGAGAGAGAGAGAGAGAGAGAGAGATGAAGCTGTACAAAATATCCACAAACGTTCAGCGTTGCAGTTCTGAGCTCACTTGATGACTGACTGAAC
>OMNM01009083.1:0-11755 GCA_900302745.1 Parablennius parvicornis | reverse complement strand
TATAATATATAAATAGTTTATAATAAATATATAATTGAAAAGTTTCGTTGCAAATCTTTATTTCTATTCACCTCACGTGACTCAACACGTGTCATCAATAATTACTACGTCATGCTGGACGGAAGTCCCCATGGCAGAGCGTGCATACCAGGTAGAAAGTAAGTAAAACTAAAAGCGCAATGGTTATTTGCAATGAAATGTATTTTCAAGTCCATCAAGTTAATTATAAAGATTTGTTTAACACTATGTTCAGGGAGGAAATAGCCGTATTGACAATGTACACTGATCTTTGAGATACATTTAAATTGAGATGAGTCGTGAGCAAAAACATAGGAGGAAAAGTGTTAATGTTTGCAAGGAGGAAAACAAACGCAGATGAATTTGAATTAAACATTCAACATGAACGTATGGTTCACTGGGTAATCTCACTCTAACATCTATTTAGTCAACACATAACAATGTTGTCTCTAATCAGGCCTTTAAAACCATAAAAAACGGACGTTTGACATGTTTGCCACACATAAACAAACACACAAACAAATAAAACTGGTGTTGAAATCTCTCAAAAGAATATAACAAGTCACATTTATTTTCTATTCATGTTTATGTCTATATCTATCAACTATAATACTAGCAAATCAGAGAAACCAATTAACCAGGACGAGTTTGAAAATACTCCAGCATGCAAACCTTTGTTGTATATTTGTAATGCCCTATGACAGGGGTGTCCAATCGGGGTCCCGGGGGACCTCTGTCCTGACTCTCCCACTTGCAGCACACCTGACTGCAATGCATAGATCCTTATTGGGCTTTCATGGTAGATTAGTGATGACTTAATCCTTACATTCAGGTGTTAACATACAGAACACCGCTGATTAATTATATATATTTGTCTCGATCTTTAGGTGGCACTTTTTGGCTGCTGCCTCTGAGTTTATCACACAGGTCTTACAATGGATAAGGCCCCATAGTTCATAAAAATAATGACAAAAAAATATTAAGAAAAGCGCAACCTGGCTGCCTGTGTCTTTGTAGAAATGAGGGCTGATTACTTCTATTAGTTCAGTTTCATATCATAAATGTGTCATGTATTGTGTGAGATTCAACGTTACTATTTCCGAAGCCAAAGCCAGAATTATTTTTTTGCTGTAAAACATTTGGAAATAGTTGATGTCCTCGTGTCAAAAAATGTAATTAGTATAATGGAGAACATCACAAAATAACTAGAAGTGAACGTAATAGGCTGCGGCCTTACTTTGCAGTCAAGCTGAAATGTATCCTTGACTTAAGATGATGAGAGTAAATAATCAGACATCATTACTCCTAGTGTTTAAATGTAATTTGAGTTTTTTTTTTTTCGTCATTTTTGTTCAGTCATTTAAAATGTCTCAGATTGGCCTGCTCTAGTTCCTTCTTTAGCCAATCATATGTACAGAGCAAACTCAGTGTATTTTTATGTTTGGTCCAATACAGGTTCCTGACTTTTCTTTGGTTCATGTATCTGAATCTGTGACTGTATTGTCCAAATTAGGCTAGTAAAATAGTCGACTCTCACTTAGACATTATCTTATATCTTTTGCCAGATCCATACATAGTTGATGATGGAGGTGTTATCTGAGGCAACATCAGTGATGTCATCAGATCCCGTTCTCAGTTACCTCCGCCTGTGTTGGTATTATAGCAGATATGTACATGTAAATCATTAATGCCCATTCAATTGTGTTCTTGCTGCCTTGGCAGTATCTCTCGCCGCCTGTAGTATTTCATGGGGAAATATGGTACACGCCGCTGATAAAACAAGCAAGAACAATTCTCAACTTGGCTGAACTCTGTTTCAACTCTGAGCTCATGGCTAGACAGGTGGGGCTGAGGTATCAGGGAAGAGCTTGTAAACGCTACAGCAAAGGACAGCATCTTGTTTATCTCCTGTGTGTTCACAGCTGACACCTACAGCAGCCTGCAAGCCATATAACATCCCAACCATTTCACTTGCGCAGCAATGAGGAGCGTCATTGTATTGTACTGTTGTTTTCACGGATGTATTAAAGATGTACACGCTTGCTTCAGGCGACCTTTGCTTGTACAATACTTAAATAAACAAAATGCTGCACTGACATACGCCATAGCTGTGTGACATTTAGCTGCTCATAAAACCTCACATCCTCTCAACGTTCTGTACATAATCACGTTTTCCATCTTTTCCAAGGTGAACTTCACTGCTTAATGTAACCTCTAATGTGATAGCAGACCTACTAAACTTCCAGCTTCAGTTCTCTTAGCGTTTTCTTTCTTTTCTTTTTTTTTTTTCAAATAAAAAAAGCTGATGATGTCTGAACACTGGGTGGCAGCATTGAGTCATTAGAGACAGGAGGCCCCTGTTCGTTTTCAGAAGGGATGATATGCTCTTTGGACCTTTAAGTAAGGCAAAATGCTATTTTAAATACATGTATCAAATTGACAACACGCTGGCATGTCTGGTTGCGTCTCTGATTATTTGTACACATACACATTATCCTGTGCCACCATGTAATCATAAAAATAAAAGTTAAAATTACATTTAAGTAGATTTTAGTTTTGTCACTGTCAGAAAATAATGTTGTGTTGAGATTGTAAGCTTTTACGTCAGTACACTTTATTTCCCAGGTTGCTTTTCTAATTTTCAATTTGCAAAGGCGTGTTGTTTTTAGTGCAGTCAGTGGCTTTTGTGTAAATACGAGGCATTTTTTCATCGTACTGGCTTACTTTCAAGCAGTGCTGCAACAATATGTTTCAAAATGGATTATTTTTAACAATATCTAAAAAAGGATTACCTATGAAACCATTGGGGTATTCACACCCTTTAAAGACAAAACAATTTGATTCTAAAAAATATCGGGAGTTTCCTGCTGTTGTTGCACAAATCCTCAGGAAGCATTCAGCTGAATGAGAAATTAAAAATGTGCATGTAATTGCTTAAATTAATGTACACATATGTTTTGTATTGCCAGAATTCAAAGGAACTCTACAGCACAAGACAGTGAATAAATAAATTATGTAGCAATATAGTATTTTCATAATTGTTTTGAGAATGTGACAAAAAGAGATGATTGTACTGGAATAGTTTCATAAATTGTTTGGAGTTCAGTTAATATATATGCACATTCGATTTAGAAGAACAAAAACTGTTAACATGTAGGATTTCATTTAACCGTTCACATTTTGCTCATTAATGTAAGTGAAAGACGACCCTTAATATGTGCTAATGGTATGTTTATACAGTCCTGCTCCTATATGCCAGGGCACAATCAAGCATGTCATGCAACAATGTCGAGGCAGGGCACATAATGTGGATATTGTACTGGTGGCACAGATTTCCATTTTCACATAGACAATGGGAGCTGGGGGTTGGCTGAGGCGACGTCTGAGAGGGAGAGAAAGAAAAAAAAAAAATTTTACAGTTCTCATCAGACTCCCCAAAACACTGAATGATTTACTGCCAAATTAATTACCCTTTACCCAACTTTAGACAATAATGCTCCGAGCTGTCTGTCGGAACAGTATTCTTCTATTAACGTTCAATTTGCAGTTCAGCCAGAGTGACTTCATATTTAGATTTTATTGTATTTTCTCAGTGAATGTGTGGCATTGCATCCACAATAGAAAGGCTCCGAATTATTTGATATTCTCAGTTGAGTCACCTGTGTGGCAGAGATGGGATCGGCACATTCTTGTGAATGGAGAGTTTGTTAAAAAATTGTTTCAAAGCATGACAAAAGGTGCATTTACAGAGTGAATTCAAGCACAGTGCAGTTTAATTAAAGGAAACTTTTACAATACAAGTACCCCTTCATAATCATAACTCATCTTTAATCAAATTTTGGACTTATTAATCATCATCTCACCGTTTTTCTGCTCGGTTTTTGACGGTCAGGCGATTCAGTGTGACAGTGTGCAGAGGTACAGTATTCGAAACACTTGTGAAATTAAAGTTGGCATATGTTTTTATATAAAAAAAAAGTACCACTACGCATTTCCCTTCATCAAAAGAATTGACTTGAAATGAGTTGGTGAAGACAATCTTAAGATTGTGTGGGTTGTTGTTGGAGGACCCGATCCAGATCCTGGCCCCATATGTGGGCATGCTGCCTTCCCGTCTGCCTCCGGAAATGGTCACCGGGCAGCCCGCTGGCACTTTTTCCATCCTTTGAAAACTTCCACAATCAGACACAAGCTGGACAAGAGTGCAGTGTTCAGACTGTATCTGTTGACAGTTTCTCTAATCATTGATAAAGAATTTAATTAACAGAGAAAAACTGACACATCCTCTAAGGTGCTGCTGTTAAACCCAAACTAAAGTGCTTAAGTGAAGTTTTGTGTGCCGACAACAGATGGCTGCGATAAGCAGAGCGATGCGAAACATAACCAGCTCAGGTTCATCGCAATAAATGAATCGGTCTCCCTTGTCTTGGTCTGTGTGTCTCTGTTGTGCAGTCGATAGGTTAACCTGCCCGTGGCATTCATCTTTTGTGGCCCCCCTCGCATTACCATTGATCTGAGGGAAATAAAGAGCACACGTGTTATTATATACAGCCCAGAAAAACACCCTCTCACAGTGATGGAGTGAACAGTCCAAATGTATGAAATATTGCCCCTCCAACATATTCTGTCTTCCTGTCAATAGTGCAGCCTTTGCCCATAAGCTGGATCAATAGGGACTTATCTTTCCATAACACATAACAATGTTGTTTGTTTTCTTTTTCTGATATTGAAGCTCTAATTCCACCCTTCCGCCTTTTTAAATAATCAGTGCTGATAAGTATATTTAAACATTAATGTATAACCATTCCTCCTTTATATAACCATTTCTCTTTTCCAGTAAAACTGGCGTGGGCCTGCTATAGTCAGAGACTTGGCAGTTAACAAATTTACATGTTGGTTTTCTGGACGTTTCTCTGAAGCTTTTGGGGGTCTCTCATGTGTGAGACTGCTCAGCAGAGAGAAGACACCCCTCTGTAAAAACATCTGTTGTGGAAATGGCTGTCAGACTCCCTTTTGTGGGCTCCGTCTCTTCTTTACACAGAGATTGTCATTTGTTTTGATCATTTATGTGGGTGAAAGAATAATGATAAAAAAAAATCGGCAGAATGTGCCCATGCAGTTGAGGTTGTGTCTGTTTTGTTTCTGGAAAGGAACATTTCTGTCTTGTTTCACTGGCATTGCGGGCTGCACGCCGAGGCATGTCATTTAACCATATTATTTAATCTGAAAGTACGCAATATCACTTTCTTAGTGATATGATGAAGTGAAGTTTTTAGAAATATTTTGCAATTAACCATTTCAGTGAGCATGCTCTTGTCATGCATTTGTGTTATCGACAGGCTGCATGAGGATGATTAAAAAAAACAAAAAAAACCCCCTCAATTACTCAGGCTGTGATAATTGTCATGATACATGGAAAAAGTTACTACGGGAGAGAAATTGTCGTTCTTTATATTGTTTCACGTTATTATATTGTATAATGTTTTATTCATTTTGTATGAAAATCACAGGTTTGTATGAGAGAATAAAGCAGGTGATGTGATTGAATACAATTTTAGCATGCACTGAGTGCTGTAAATAAGCACAATCCAGCTAATAGAAGTTGAGTTTGCTGTCTAGACCCCTGAAATTTATTGTCAACAAAAGCTTTGTGATATTACTTTTTTTCTTCCAGAATGGCCCAGGGTGCGGCGACACCACGGTTCCCCACCTACACCATGTGGAAGTGTTTTGAAAGCACCTGTCCAGCAGCCGCCACGAGGCACGCCACCCCCGAGTCCTCTGCAGGTCAGCTGCCATTCATCTCAGTCAAAGTGCTTTTTATCCCCCTCTTTTCTTTTCACTCGCTGTCTAACAGCAAAGGCAACACAAATGTATTCTGAAATAATTCACTGCTTTGAATAAATTTAGGAGGAGTGCGTGCAGAAAGTTTAATCAACTGATGCTTCCATGCTTGAGTGTTTTGGTGTGTGCATGTGTTTAAGAGACCTCTCTCAACTGCTAAATTACTGAGTTGTTCAATCATTAGAGCCAATTAAGGAATTTATGTAAATATATTTTGACAGCTAGCTAAAACAACCTGGACAAGACATCTATACTGTATAAGTAGAAACTTTTTTTTTTTTAATATTTTGCATTCGCAACATTGTTTTATAATAAAAAAAAAAAAAGCATTTCTCCACTATGTCCCATATAAACCTTTTTTTCCTCCAAAAGGTTATACTCTAAAATCAAAACATAGCACAGTTAACTATTTTATCTTATAAACTCAGCAATGTGTTTTAGTGTCGTTATTAATTAAACATGTTATTTCACCATACATACCATTACTTTACAAGATTAAATAAAATCACACTAAACATGCAAATATAAATCTGCAATTCAACCAGCTAAACATTATGAGACTCGGTTTTAAATGTGTGAAGGCATCTTCATTTTAAATTATTCATAACAGTGAGATCCCTGTGTGAATTAATGGGACGCCTGTTTGTGTCTGTCTGATTTCCCGGCAGAACAGGTGAGTGTTTGAGGAGGGTGACACCTCATAAACTGGCTGATAACCTGTTCTTCTGTCTTCTTATCTGTCTTCCAGACAATCCCTGCTCCCTGAGCACCTTGTCGTTTCCCCTCAGGCCCATTATCAGATCCCCTCCACGGGCTCCTAGGAGCTACAGTTATTGTGGACGACGCTACTTTTACAGCCTCACGATGTCTCCAACAACACTGCCTTTTTATGAGTGAGTACATGTTGTCTACGAGTTGTTAAGATGCGAGTTTCCCTTTTTTTGTTTGACTGTGAAACTTCCCTCAAAGTTTTTTTACTTTTACACGTCAAAGTCTGATCATGATTTCTTTTTCTACAACAAATGATCTTTTCTGAAAAGTGAAAGTCAAATATATTAAATGCAGTATTTTTTCAAGTTTATTTCACAAGTCGAAATTCAGATAAGTGTAAATATTGCATTGAACATATCTTGGAAATGAAATGGAACTAGCCAAAGAGAAGCTTGTCTCAGTATTTAATGTTGAATTTAATGTCATTGTCATTACACTATTTTCACATACTATATCACCAATCATCTTTTTCCAATCATGTTTCAGTCGTGATCGGCCCGCCTGCTATCTGCGGGAAACACGTTATCTTCCTCTGCCATTCATGTACACATTTATTGGTTTCCAAGTCTCTGGGATCAATCTTTTGGCCACCAGAGGAGCATAACTAATGGCAACATTAGAATGGCTTTGTGAGAGGGACTGGCCGGATGCGGTTTAACCAAGCAGGAAATAATCTAGGATTTTATATCCTGCATGAATGGCCATAGGATATGCTGAGAATAAATTAATCCCCCTTCCAAAAATTTTAGCACTGAGGTTATCTTTTGAATGAAACAGTTTAAAAGAGCCGGGCGGATTTCTTTGCCCTATTTATTATAGGATGGCGATTTGCTCCCTGCATGCACACGTGTGGAATTTCTCGTCAGATAATGATCGTCATCTTAATGCTCAGGCAGGGTCAGGCTATCTATTCTCTCTCTGACCACCGGTCTAGACGGTCTCCCTCCGAAAAGCCTTTTTGCCCCTTCCTTTTTATAGACCCACTTCTGTTTTCCTGTTGTGCCCAAACAAGGATTTTATAAAATGGGTGACATCGCCACACAAGCTGTCTGTTGAATCCCCCTTAATTAAAGTGACGTTTAAAGCCTTCCTCAGACACTAATAAACCCCCTCTCCATTAAGATCCTCCTAATTACTGTGTGCAAAGGAAAGGGGGACACACACAGACAGACAGTGTGGAGGTAAGCCTGCTGGCATTTGGCCTCATAAGCTGAGCGCCACACAAAAGAAAATGTCCCCTGGGTTACCCATCCTACCAGAGAGACTCCTTTTTTTTTCAGCATCGCTCCCCCTCGCCTGTTTTCTTGTGAATGAAAGTATATGACATGTGGTCTTGGGTGTCCATTCATGGAGCCGGAGGAATGTGTGAATTAGGGGTTTTGAATGAGGTTTGAATCACAGCCACCCGATTAGTCATTAAGAAAGCTTTTGACATTGGCTTTGTTTGAATGTGCGCGATGGAGGTTTGAGTGCTGTCATCTAAAAACGCCCATTCACTCAACTGAGGCTGATTAGAAAAGATGAGCGGCTTAAACTTCAACATAAAAATGGCTCCTTAGAAAATGTAAACTAAACATCTGCAGTGTTAAATTTTGCTGCCATGTTGATGACTTTAAAGGCTGAAGCTTTTAAAACACACACACACACACACACACACACACACACACACACACACACACACACACACACACACACACACACACACACACACACACACACACACTAGGCACAGGGTTGCTCCAGCTGCGTGGTGGAGGCGAGCCCAGAAAGGTTAAACGTGTTTGGTTCATGGCCTGGTCTGCAGATTAATGACATTAACGAAGTTTCCATTATTCGAGCAACTGGGGGAGACAAGGGCGTCCATGCGGAAAGCCACATGACCGACGCGGAGATAAGAGAAAATGAAATACGTCTTCGCAGAGACAGGAGGGGCCAGGAAGTGCCACTCCAAATTAGCCGCAGGCCCAGTTTGTTGTTACTTCATTAACCCAACAGCCCCGGGAAAAATAAAAAGCAGGGTCGCAACCTCTAGCGACAGGGAGGCCTGGAAATTACACAGAAACTCCCTCAAACTTTGACTAGATGCAACTGTTGCCTCAGTAAACAACAACATTTACGAAGGAAGGCTATCTTTATAAAAATGTCTTTGCCCTGGATTTTAGTTATACCTTAAACTAGTGACTTTATATTGTTAATCAGCTTTGGACTATTAGGTTTACATTCAATGCAGTTTTAATTTAGTCTTTTTAACTATATACACAAGTTATAATAACGTCCTGCTTTAACTTGTATTAGCTTTTAATGTTTGTGGTTCTCAATTTCCCAGTTTGTTACAATGTAGATGAATCAATTAGTTAAGAAAATTACATACTTGCAAGGGCAGTTACTTATTTGACTAATTGCTTAGGAAATTAAGAAAAACAACAAGTCAAATAGATCAATCAAATATGGTTTTGTTTCTTGGTTTAGATCTGCTGCTATGTGTTTCTAAATGTTCAGAATTCAACTTTTGTTTTTCATCAGCACCGGCTCAGGCAGCGCTACTGATGGAGGGGACCTTATACAATATCACGTCAAACTATTCAATGACTGACAGTCGCATCAATAATATAAAGTCATTATCAGCTGTTCTACAATTGAGAATAAAAAAGCATATTACAGGAGCATCAATATTAGATAATGTGCATTGTGCTGTGTTTGTTGCTCTTTAACATTTGCTGGTGTACTTCAAAACAAAGCCGAGGTGTATAATGGCGTCCTTGTTGTTGTAACGCGAGCTGCGCACTGCTTCTTTATTTGCAGGCAGTGACTTTATTAGAGTCTATGGTTACAGACCCTTGGAAGGAGGGCTATTGTCTTCTCACCCCTTCTCTGGCAAACATGCCTCTGCTGCTCTCTTTCCTTTTGTACACTCCTCATAACAAACAGACCTAATGTGACCTGAAATCTGAAGCTACCTGTGTTACTTGGAGATGTTTTTCCCTCATTTGAAGTTCTATTTATCATAATTAAAAAGAGATGCTGTTCTTCTCGTTTTACTTATCTTTGTGAAAGTTGATTTTCTTCTGAGAATATAATCTTTATTCTCTTAAAATTCAGCTTGAAGGTATTCATGCTTTTCCCTAGGTTTTTATTCCTTCGCTCTCACACCCGCTCGCTCATACCCACTCAGCAACATGGATGAGCAGCAGCTGACTTGGCGAGAAAGTCTGTGGCACAGGTAGACAGAAGCAGGGTCCAGCGAGTATCTACTGAGGCTGCAGACACATCTGCCTGCTTGATTTCACCTGGTAACTGAGCATGTAGTATTTACTTCTCGGCTGAAATGCAATCAGGGACTGGTAGCTGGCAAGGAAGCAATGAGCCTGCGATTAGGTACAGTCCTCCCCTCCTCCCGTCCCACCTCGCAAGAAGTAAGGAAGTTTGACTTAGAGAAAAATGCATTGAAGTAATTTGGTATCTTACAGTTTAAATTGAAGAAGGAAAAAGTTTTACAGGAAGTCAAAGAAAAAACAAACAAACCCTCAGACTACTTTTTTTCTTTTTCTTGATGTGGTGCATTCAAATAGAAATTTTACGTATGAGTTTCAATAATCTGATGTTGATAATAAAGCAATTACTTTAATAAACATGAAATCAGGATTTAATGTCTAGCTTCTGGAAAAAACACAATTACTCACCATTTGAGGCGAGTTTTAACGGCATCATCATGAGTTCCTTCATTGCTGACGACAGGAGCCTCGTGAATTCCTGATGATAAACGTAATAGTGACACTGCTGAGGTTCTTACGGTAGAGCGCTCCCTGTGTGCATATAAACATTTTACATCCTCGAGACAAGAGTCACCTCTCTAATCTGGCTGAAGACGTGTGTGGAGAGGCCCTTTATCTCACCCTGCTTTAACCGGTTGCTCACAGAAGAGCCATTTACCTCCACTAATGGGGAGTGAGTCTTTCACCGGGACCTGTTTGCCTCTCAACCCTCTGAAAGAAAGTTTGCCAGAGAGGAGACATTAAGAAAACCAGTTAATCTGCAGCAGTCTGTCTGTGTCTACCCGGGGAGTGGACCCAGCTCCTTGGTGCCTTTTCAAGAGGCTTCTCTTCTCAACAACTATAGAAGTGTTAGATCAGCACTTTCCTTAGTTGCTCCGATAAAGTCACAGTGGTTGAACAACTAAGTGTTTAGCCTTTCTGGTCTTTGTTTATTGAGTTTGAAAGCTTTAAAACGGTATGGACAAACCTTACCGTGAACGGCATAGTTTGTCTTTATTACAAATGTTTCATCACCTTTGCCATAGTGTCTTTATTGTAATATTTCTGAAGAATATAGCACTACGTGTCCAGCTCTGTGAGAATTCAACAACAGCAAGGCGACCACTGCCATATTAGTAGGCGCAGGTTCATTTGGTATCAACACCACAAGTACAGCCGAGGCAATAAAGAAAATGTAATTAATTGAGTATTTGTGTAGTAAAGATGAAGGCTGCATCTATATATACAAGTTTGTTCAATTTGTTTGGTTTGTGTTGTTTGGTTCGTGCTTGTCATCTGTAAAGTAACATTAGACAGAATAGTATGGCACATGACAAACTAGCTTAATCCAAAGAGGAACATTTAACTGAGAAATGGTTACAGAGAACATAGAGGTATGATTATTGTAACAATTGTTCTTTCTTAACATGGAAAATGCACATTATAAACATTTCTCTAAATGTTTATCTTGTGCAGAAATTACAATCTTGCTAATAATAGAATACATTATAACTGCTTCTTACAAGTTACTTCGATAATCTATAATCATTTAATCACAATGAGAAAAACAAACACATCAACGTTAATGAAAACATCCTTCAGGAAATCTGTAAAACACGCAATGTAAAGACTCATTCGATTAAAAAATGCCAAGATAATCAATGAATTGTACTAATGTATATTGAAGAAGACCAATATCAAGCTGCTTTGTTGAATGTTCAGTGTATAAGTTTGACATAAACTCTACAAATGCATAATCTTTAAATAGACCTATGTACTAATGCCTAATTTCCCTATATTTCTGTTTTTAAAAAGTACCTGCTCACTCTTTACCAAATGGTGGTGCTATGGCGCAAATTAATTATTCACTT
>OMNM01009080.1:6059-20689 GCA_900302745.1 Parablennius parvicornis | reverse complement strand
GGACAGGTTGCAAGTCACCAATTAACCCCACATGCATGATTTGGGATCGTGGGAGGGGAGTACCCAGAGAACATTCACACACACACACACACACACACACACTCACACACACGCGCATGCAGCCAAGCAAGAACACATCAGTTAAAATAGAGGCTAAAGTGTGTGTTGACCGATGGCCTTCGCTGTCCCTCTGTCCACTCTGCAGACCGGCTGTCTGGAGGAAGAAGATACAAGCCATCCATCATCACACTCCTCCTGTCTCTGAGACCTCCAGCCAGACTGCGGGAAAAGCGCAAGTGTGTGTGTGTAGGTATGGGTATGTGTGTATTTGGCAATGGATGTGTGTCTTTGTTCCTCTGCCCTCTGTTTTCTTTTAATGACTGGCTATATTTTCCTCCTAATGAAATGATAGCTAAAAGCATACCCTCACTTCAACTTATCTCCTTCTTGTCTTATTAACAAGCCCTGACGAGTATTAGAGTGCACGCCACCATTTACACAGCGCTTGTTTACTTCTCAAGGGCTTCGCGTGAAAAATATGATTAAAATGTCATCCGACAGCATTGTCTTTAGCATAGCTGTGTGTGTGTGTGTGTGTGATGTGTGTGTGTGTGTTTACATTTAGTATGTCACCCTGTCAGAGAAATATCTCATAGGAGACTTACAGAATGCTCCAAGCTAAATCATTAACAACTAGAATAATTCACATTTGGCTTGAGATGCGAGTGCTTCTAAAGCTTACTCCTGGTCTTCATTTCAAAAATCGCACAAAATGCACAATTATAGCTGATTAGCATCATCATCGGCTTGTTGTCAAAGGATTAAAAAGGAACACAAACAAACTGTTAACGGTCAGATTAACAAGTATGAGCAAACAACCAAGCTGCCATTGTGGCATTAGAATAAATTGAATAAGTGTTTCTCGGTGATTAAAAAAAACAACAAAAACGATGCTCTTGTTGTGTTCAAACTGTGATCAAATTCCCTCAGGAGCAAAAAATAGTATGGTGGAATTATGACCAATTATTAGCAATAATTTGGGTGTTATGCCTTCAAACTGTTGCTATCTAATGAGCCACAGGAGCACGGTAAAACAAGGCACGACTTTAATTTCCCACTTTTCGTCCTGTGCCAGATCTGTTTCACCATGTCAGTTTTGTGGGAACAGACCACTTCATTTAATTTACTGTAAGTCATGGTGTTTAGATTTAGCGGAAGATTAAAACGTAACTCGGTTTAGCGTCTCCGAGGGAAAAAGGCAATCATCGGAGTACCTTGCATCGAGTTAAATTCCACACGAGGCAGATGTAGTTCAAACTACGATATTGATATTGCTTCGTAATAGAGCGAGAGACACGTAATCCTCGGCGAGGATGACTGATACTTGAGGTGCTGTAGTGAAGGATCACTTCTGTGGCAAAGTCTCCAAAGACTCTGAAATACGATTAAACCCGGAGTAATAGCGACGGAGGCAGAACGATGTCGGCAGGCTCGATACAAAGAAACATCTCTTCAGAGGAGCTAAAAAGAAAAAAGAAAAAGAAAAAGGTCGCCATGATTTGGTTTTCTTCACATTTTTATGAAAGAATATTTTCACCACATACGTATTATACAGTTTATATATCGTCTTGAGCGCTGCAAGTGAAAAGTGAAATTTCTATAGATCTTCAAAATGGTATATTCTCCTCGGTCCTTGAATTGAAAAATAGTCTTGAACTCTTAAAGTTTTTTTTTTTTGGATATATAATTATTTGTTGTATAGAGAAACTTACAGGAAGAATGAAGACATCCTGGAAAAAGCCCCAGGTAATGCCCCCTTTCTCTTCCTCTAGCTGAGATATGCAAATAATTGGCCTAAATTTTTCTTTCTTTTTTTTTTTTTTAATTCATAAGTGAATTTTCAGTCATCTTACATTTGCCGTTTCTCGGCATATTAATCTAATATGGGATCACAACGTGGCCACACTTTCATATTGCATACAGCAGGTCAATTGCAGTTGAAACACTAAATAAATAAAGTCTCAACAGTCAGAATTCTTCTCTTGGGAAGAAGATGCTGTGAAAAGTGGAAGGAATCCTTAACTGCGGCCATTTAATGCTTGTATCAGAATATCGGAGAAGGGATAGATTATTCAAGACCTACAGTGAGAGAAAAAGAACGGATGGCGCTCTGCTCATCGATCCGCCTCATCAATATTGAATCTGCCTCTCCAGTAGACTACACAATGCCGGGGCCACAGAGGGGAATGAGAAACAGAAGCAAGACGCGAGAAGTGGGGGGGGTAAAGAGAAAAAGTCAAGATTTTCTGAAGTCAAATGTGCTGAGGAGCTGGACTGTGAAGTTAAACAAGACACAGAAGGAATCTGAGTTACAAATGCAGCCCTTGGGAGAGCTACACGGAATTATCTATAATGGAGATGAACTAAAGATAGACTCAATCACTGGCCATGGCTGTTTTAGAACGTCGCTATAAACGCACATTTAAGCTGCCTCCAACTCCAGCAATAGTGCGACAGCGGCCTTCCGACAGCATAATAATGTCGGCTTTAAAACAACTTGAACATGTTTGTGAATAACAGGAGCAGTAATCAAAACACAAGACTGGTCTGTAAATGTTGCTAGTGGTCCCTAGCGGGTCTGTACCACACTTTGCCTCTGTGACCAAAGTACTTCGATAATGTAATTCAAGAAGACTGAGCACCTTCATTTGCATGGCTGAAAATCTGTAAAAGCTCACATACTCTTGAGATGTCTAATTGGCCCACATCATCGTGTGTGCGTGTGTGAGTGCACCATCATAATAGAGCATCAGAGACTACTCATGTCTGTGGCTTGCCAGTCAATTAAAGCTTTTAAAACAGCAACTCAACAGGCGTCGCTGTGGCCAGCTACATTACTGGAGCACGACACGAGGAGAGAGTACGGCTGGATCACAGTAATCGCCTCCTGTTGCTCTTCAGCCGTTCTGAATAATATTCCCCTGTGGTTAGTGTGTGCGTTTGAGTGTGTGTGTGTGTGTGTGTGTGTGTGTGTGTGTGTGTGTTGAGCACAGTGAGCCGCACAATGTGAGAGTCCTAGCACATTTTCTTTTCTTCTGATGCCATTCATGCAGGTCTATAAAATATCCAGTAAGACAGATCTACCAATGGGCAGTGGGAAAACTATTATTAGCAAACTTTTATATATTCATAGTTAAAAATGAGCAATTCTAGCGTTCCCAATTTTGAAAAAAGTGGAAAAAAAAAATCATGTACGTTGTAGCATTAGGCAAATGTGTTTAGTTTGGTCTTTGATACTGTAATAGTTTTTCAATGTAATGATGCTCAAAACACAATAACTTACCAATGATGTCATAGGACACTTAAACCATCAAGTACCATTAGTATTTTGTTAATAGTGTCATAATTTTGTGCATAAAGTGTGTTTACAGAAATCCTTTCAAATTTAATAACTGCGAGCGATAACGTAATACTACATAAATAGGTCTGTGTCTCTTCGAATAAAAGGTTGTGTGCAGTTTAAAAAAAAAAAAAGAAAATAGAAACGACCGATGGAATAGTCATATTCATTCTTTCATAATAGCTACTCTGCAACACGCTCTCAATATAAATATAGATTTTATAATCCGACTATTTTATTGTATTGTTGACAAATTTTTGCAAAATATTACATTATCATTGGCTACAAAACCCGTCACACATCAGCGTGAACCGGGGTTCAGACCCAGGACCTTAACACACCCTGAGCTAGTGGTGGTCTTCCATGGTCGCCCTTTTCTTTATCATCTATTCATGCAACTATTGACTTATGACTCTTAAAGCGCTGCATGTTCCAGCTTTTTTGCCATATTTCTCAATTGCGTCAAGAGCTCCAAAATCCAGGAGAAAAGCTCGGCTGGATGTGTCTCAGCCTCTGCTGAAGACGGAGGCTGCATTTACACAATATTATACAGTGAAAACTGTGGGACTTTGTTACATTTTGGCTTTCGGTTTACATAGAAATGGTGTTTGGAGCCCCTGAAAATGACTTTCAGAGTGAAACAGCACTCCGACTCCGACTGTCATCACAGAGGAAATTCAAGCTTACTGATACATAAATATACCGAGCCTCTTTACCCTCTATCAGGGAAGTGACTATTTCTATTTCTAAATACAAAGAATAACTCTGAAGAATCACAGTTGGTGTATTTCTTTTTAAAACAACACACTGTACTGTAGGATAGAAGTCCTCAACATATTTAAGGGCCACTAAAGCCAATTAGAGACATGTTGTAGCTTGAAATGGTGATTATGTGTGAGATATAGTATACGTATATGTGCATCACATTTCAAGTGATATGATAGAATTTCTGACATATAAAGGAGTATTTTTGAACAAAATTTATAGTTCTGAAGTATGCAAATATCATTCAGCCACACCTTAAGGGTTGAAAGTTTCTCTTTACATGTATTTTATTGAGTAACTTATAAAAGGAAAAACTAAATAATAATGAAATGGTTCCTCTCAAAAGCCACCACAATACAAATAAATAATTGTCTACAGTTTTCTACAGGCCAAACTAAATTAACAAAAGCTTGATGAGATAAGTAATGGCATATTGATATGGAAACTCCCAACCTGTTACCCAGTAAATCATCATTATCAACAATATATCAACACTCTCATTAATTCAACATTGATAATGTCGTATTATTTCTCCAGCTGTTCCTCAATAACTATACTGATAACTTAGGGGTGGGAACAGATTTTTCTTAGTTGCTTTTTCAACATTTTTTTTAATGGGATAACATTAAGGCCCCTTTCTGATTAATCATCATTTATAATATAAATATAATTATATATCATTGCCTCACTTTTACCCACTCCACTGTGTAGAAATCCGTATGTGCAGAATATAACATCTGTTTTCACATTCATGAGCCAAAATGCTTTGCTTTTCTCGGTTTTAGATTTTACGTCTCGGACAAAATTCAAATTGACAGTTTGTAGATGTTTGTGGGTTTTCTGTATGGAGTTTGCATGTTTTCCCAGTGCAAGATTTCCCTCCAGCTATACACGGTCTCCTCCTGCCATTCAGAGACATGCACACTTTGTGAATGGGTGTTTTTAAATTAAGTGTGACGGGCCGTTAGTCGGCCACTGTACCTGCTGCGCCGTTAAACAATGAGCAGTATTCCGTCACATTCATAGAAAATTACACCCATTCTCATGAAACTCGGTACTATCACACCCGGGAAAAATATTCTCATTTATATGTCCTATATGAAATTTGATAGGAAGCCATCTGCGAGCAGCCATTTTCATCAGTGCACAATGACTTAAATAAGCACTGACACTAAATGAGCATCACAGCAATAAGTAGAGTGCGCTGTGCAGAGAAGGGAGGACTACTTGACAAAGAAGGTAATGAGATTGATTGATTGGATGCTCTTCTTACTAATTGCCTTAATGAAGAATTAATATCGTCACTGAATATTTGTGGGAGTGATTATAATATGTTAACGTTTCATGATTGTACCAAAGGAAATGTGAATGGTCTGTTATCACCTACCTGCTGTAGCACTGAAGAGCTGCACACAAAAAAAAAAAAAAAAAGAAAAAAAAAATCCTCCATTAGTATGGAAGTCACACCGCTGGATACATAGCTAATTATTCTCAAGCTCAGTGTGGGCACAGTTCCAATTATTAGTCAATGTGCCCTTTTCAGTGCACGACAGTCGTTCTCACGGCTGTTGTGTGAGCGTTGGCTCGCCTGAGTGGCAGTGACAGGCCGGCCAGCGGTGGACCATCAGCCGGGAGGTGATGGATGGATTTAAAGTGCCGGGTTGAACAGGAGCAGCTCAAGTCTGTCTCTGGATATGTTTCAGTTTAACACAGCACAGATTTACTCAGTCCACTCTGGACACGGTAGCCCATACAAATACAGACACGTGAATACAGATAACAGAACATGCAGAGTAGCCACGTCTCATCCATAAATCTCTGAGTTCTTTGTGAGAACACATTAACAAAGCTGCAGAGTGGTGTGGTGGTTAACGCTTCACAGTGATGGTGTAAACTGATTACTCTGCGCTAAACCCGTTCTGTATATACATTCTTTATGTGTATTAGGGATTCACAGATAACACATATGAGCATTATCAGCTCGCATGAAATACGAACTGGGAGTTTTGGAAATTTTACATCCAATATCGCAGAAAACATCTTCTCCATGAGTTGGAGTTAAGGAAGTGGTGAGCACCGTCAATTTTGTCGCAAGAAAACCTTTTTCAGTTCTTGCATTGCAGAAGGCAATCAGAAGGCATTCTTCTGATTGTCACTTTGCGTTAACCCCGTGATGGCCTGTGGCCTGTCCCTGTCACATTGATGTTGACTGTGTGTTGGACAGTTGAAAACACGATGTTCAACATTTAAAGGCTTCAATAAGACTGCTTCTGGAGACTTACATGTATCATGCTCTGCGCTGCCTGGGATGATGTCACTTTACACTAAATCTGAGGTGCCGCACAATACGATGTGTCTAAATACACAAGAGTAATAGTGTTATTCCATATGGTAAAGGATAAAAGGATTTCATTTATATAGCAATTTTCATCACATTCACCTATTAAGACATGCATTTCCACGTCAAGGGAGGCGACCGCCAAGCACGGCGCCTAGTCCATCCATTAGGAGCAATCTGGGGTTCAGTGTCATGTGGACATGTGGAGATGGGACCTATACAAATACTAGCTCCTTCAGAAAATAAATAAAGAAATAATGGATTTTATGATTTTTTTTTTTTTTTTTACCTTCATGAGAATCTTTTGATATGGCGTTCGCGGCTTTGTTCGTCGTGTCATTTTCTTCCCTCTGGATTTTTATTGGTTGTTAGCAGACAGAACTCGCAGCAGACGGTCACACCGAGCTACGATAAGGGAGTCATAACATTTCTGACACTGTCAACAGATTATCTCGGGCTGTTAGTGGTTGCACGGACATGATAACGCCTGCAAACTGTAAGACAATGGACCTCAGATTTTAAACCACAAAGATATTGTCCATCTCTTATCTGAGCTTCACAAAATCTCAGTGTATATTCACCTCAAACATAGGTTACAGAAGCTATAAAGATGCACAAACGATGTATTGAAATGTACAATGTCAATATAAAGGATGCCGTTAAGTCTGAGCAGCATGGATAATTGGTTCACTTCGTTCCTTTGACACTTTTGTTGTTGTCTGTGTTGACTCACACAAGCAGAGGTTTCTGTTTTCTTTGAACAGTGACTTAACAGTGTCTTAAAGTCATCCATACTGGATAAGTATGTTTTATAACAATGTTATATACTGTTCCAGAGAACAGCGACACGTTGCTGACTTTTGTCATTTGTAGATGAGGTACGAATATTTCTTTGACGTTTCTGCATCATTATGATCTTCTCTCAACCTAACGCTGAAATGTAATGAAAGAAATCGTACCGCATAATCCAGGTGTCATTATATATATATATATATATATATATAGCCAATATATATATATGGCTAATTGGCTGCTTATTGACTTTTTGAGGTATTATATGGTCCAGGAAAGCAGCCCAACGTGTTGATAAACAGACTGTATCATCCCATTCTGCAACCAGTGTGACAGAAACCTCTGAGATTTAAAAGCTAAAGGTTTGTTTTTGCCTTTCTTCTCCTTCGTAGGTCAGCTCATTCATCTTGAGGCCTACTGAGATGTCAGACCAGAGTATGGCTCAATCGATCAGGAAGTCTGACTGCCCTTTGTATGTGTGTGTTTTCTCACGCATGTGTGTACATACAAGAGGTCTGACCAGAGCGTTTTATTAGTGGCCACCGGGAACACCAGCCTTGGCCTTTGCCTCCATCTCACCTTTTAACCCCCTTCCTTCCTTTTCACAATCTATGATTCACTCATCTACTCATTTTCCCCCTGCGCTAACCATTTTCCTGCTGATTCCTTCAAATCCCCTCATCCGTTCATCTTCCTTCAAGCGCTCCTCACTCCGTTTCTGACCTCTACACCTAATCTAACTCATCTCCATTTCTTCCAATCCTCCTGCTGTCTCGCCAGGAGTCAGACAGTTGACAGCTCTATGGCTTTATCCACTCTCCGTTTACCTTTCATTTTCTGTAGCTGACACCTAATTAGCCACTTGTCATGAGAGACGATTGGTCGGATGGGAGGAGGAAGAGCTCGGTGGGATTATTTTACAGATAACAGGCAGCATTTGTTGGCGACGCGAGGAGAAAGCCCGAGCCGAGTGAGGGAGAGGAGGATTGGGCGCGGGAATGAAGTAAGGGTAACAGAGGGATTAAGGTGTGGAAAGCAGTGGGAGGGGAGAAACGGTGGCAGGGAGATTTGAAGGAGCTGAAGCGGGATTGGAAGACAGATGAGAGAGGATGAAGAAGAACAAAGAAGTCCAGGATCCACAATGTCACAGTTGAGTTCACAGGTGAGATTCTCGACGGTCCCCGAGCAGGAGCTAATAAAATATGTCATCACCTCAGTGTCAGAGAGACAGCCTCAAATAGATTCCTGCACATCACATCCCCCCACGCGCGCAGGCTTAACACACTACTCCCGTGTGTTCTGGCAGAAGGCGTAGGGATTCAGACGAATGGTACTGGCATGAGATCATTTAGAGAGGTAAAGGATTCACACATACACACACAAGAATTCTCCTCATGTTGCCATCATGTTTCGTTGAGTGACATTTCTCTGTGGTGTGCATGTCTATTAGTGCGTGCACTCATGTATATTTGCATACATATGAGAATGCAACCACCTGGCAGCTGCTGCTATACCCTCAACTTCTCATTGATAAAGGATGAATGACAGTAATTAGGCAAGTGGAGGAAGCTAATAGCCAGCGTGGGTGGAGAACATACTGTACATGAATTGGATTTGCCATCAGAAAGTGATTGAAGACATTCGACTTCAAGTGTCAGCCACATAAATATGGTAATTAGAAAGTGGCTGCGTCAGCTTTACTTCATCCCCCATGCTGGTGCATGATGCACTATATTAATGATGTATATCTTGTCTTTTAATAAGGGTTCACATTATTTACGCCAAATGTAATATAGAGATTACTTTAAATGAGACAAAAGATTTTCTTGAGATATTAGTGAGTTGTAGTTCCTCTGTCAGTCGAAACTTTTAGGACTTTGTTTGAAAAGCACTTCTAACAACACAACTGATAGGAAATGTGGTTGTAGATATATCTACTATCCTTTCTTTTTCTCCCTTTCCTTTTCTTTTTTTCTTGAGCAGTGGTAATGGTATGAACCAGCTGGAACCAGCAGATGGCGGTAATGCAACTTTATGGATGCAAACTGCCGTTAAACCCAAAGAAGAAGAAGAAAAAGATATATCTATTAACCATTTACTCTGTCATTACATGTACTTTCAAGTATAATGTCCATCAATCCATAAATCCCTGTTTTATACCGCTGTAAAGTCAAGGTCGCACGGGGATTGAAGCCAATTCGTCACGACTTTATGTGTTGACAGGGTACATACCTCCCATTTAATTCTTTACACATTGAGCTCATAAGTCATGAAAGTCAGACATCTCAAAAATATTAACTATAATCACAGTTAAAAAAAAAATACTTGAGATTTTCCCTTGATGTTAATGATTTCTCCATTAAGTGTAGAAGTGTTGTTATAATGCCATTTGAGTGAGGCATTTTCAAAAATTGGGAAGCAGCACTAAAGTAGTAATTAGAGATCATCTCACTCATTAGAAATGCACCTTAAAGTGATTCCAAAACCAGCCTCTGGGACCTTTGATGTAGGCCATCTCAGACTCAGCAAGGGAAACCAAATATTTAATTCGATTTTATTTTATTTTTGCCAACAGCTGTGTGCTAACCTCTGTCCCTCCGCAGAATGACTCTGCAAGTCTGCTGTCCAGGGCTGGATGGAGAATGTGTGGGCTCCTCGAGCTCTGCAAAAGCCTCATGGAGAGTCAAGTGAATGATCAAACAGTCCAGTCTGCTCTAAAACGCTTAAGAAAGCCTACTGTAAAATGCTTTGAACATGAAAAAACAAAACAAAACACTACACACCCCTTCAAGTGGTCCGCTGGGATTCTGTGGTTTAATGCGTGTGGGTGTCTCAGAGAGAGACAGTCTGCGTGAGCTAATTGCTCACTATGCAACCATGAAGCATGTCATTTCCATATCTGCTGAAATCAAACACGAGATAATCATTAAAACTGACGGTGACGGTGAGCATTAACATGTGGTAGCGGACCAATCAATGCCGACGCAACTTTGAGCCTGTCTCACAAGTTAAACCCAAAGGAGACATCAATATCGACAAACTTCTTGACTACTTTTGAAGAAATACATCGGTGAAGCAGGGTAAAGGAGAGATAAGAGAAAAAGAGGTGAAATAGAAGGAAGGATTTGAGACGTAAATTGGACAGCGATTTAGACAGATGCCAGGTGTGTGCGTGTTTGACAGATATATGGTAAAATAATCTTCATCGGAGAGTTAATAACAGATCTTTATTGTCTTGCAGTTTCACACAAAATAAAGTGAAAAATAAGGTGCATTAAGAGAACATCTGAAGGCACTAATAATGCTTAGGTCCAAACAGGATTACATATCGGTAAATACACTATATTGTAACTTATAACTGAAGATAAAACTTGAGATTTTGAACACATGTTTAGCTTCAATGTAGCTTCTTGTGCATGTATAATGAACATGATTAGATATTTTTTGTGACTTCAGAACACTTGTTTTGTTTCATATTGTGTGCTGTTGCTAAAGAAAGAAGACACGGAACAGCACATTCACACTACAGAGAAAATATTAAGTAGGAATGAGTAGATGTAGTTCAAATGTCCTCTAATGACAACACAAGTGAACAGCTGGGTCGTTTGAGTGAATGAAAACTTTACAGAACTTGTGCACAAAAGCCTGTTGAACACATCCGGTCTTTTGAAGTAGTCATACTTTGGAATTTTTGACCCATTAAACGAACGAATAACTTGCAACACTGCCTCCAAAAATCACACGGAAAGCACAAAAGCTGCTCCTTCGGAAGAAAAGCCGACACAATCATTAGCAAGTAGCAGCCCCTTCTCTTCCTCTGTGCAATAAATTTGAGATGTTGCCCTCGGGTGGGTATCACAGATTACCAAAGGAAAACAGAAATATTTATAAGCTTTCCTTTGTATCGGTGCACTCAAGGTAGAAGAGAGATTTGAAAGAGATATTTGCGGCAGGCTGATGGGATGTGACGTGCACCACGGACGGCTGAGCTCTACATCAAGTAGTTTGAGTTGAGACGACGTATTTTATCAGTTGTTTTGCAGTTGTTTTTTTTAAATGATCATGACTAAAATCATACACGTTTTATGAGAAAAACTGAAAATAAATCTCCGCATTGTGTATAATAAAGTCTTACACAAAAAAATAAACATATATAGGTGCACAGAGACAGACAAACACACACTGGGTTTGTCCTTATGTCTCATGATGGCAGTATTAATTATTCAATACTGACTAGATATTTCAGTAAAACAGGAAACATGGAAACATTTATATCAGATTAAAAAAAAACAAAAAAAACAATCTTCCTCTGATTGAACTTTGACTTTATATACTCCATGAATATTTGTTTGAGCTTTTTACATCCATTGGAATCTAATTGCTATGCTAATGGTTATGAACTGGAAAATGTGCCTTTATTCCTGTTAAATCACCCTGGATATTGTTGCTGAGTCCACAAAGTCAAACTCATGAGTGCCGCAAATGGCGTGTTTAAAAGATTGATAACGAGAACAGAGTCATTAGTTCCCCTGTTTATAGCTTCTGGTTTACACTTCGATTCGTGCTTACAAAACCGAGGAACATGGGAAAAGATATCCTCGTGACAAATTCGCCAAAAAACACATAACGCATTTTATTCATTTCTTTTTCGTTTAACGTATATGCACTGGAAAGTTCATCCCCCCCAACCCCCGTCTTTTTCCTCTGCTCTCGCTCTGGGAGGTTATGAATATGGATGGAGGCCGCTGTAGAGGGAGAGGAATAGGCCAACGATCCACAACCTCACCCCGTTTTTTGAGTGTGCCCGTGCTTTTCACTGCACATTTCTCCCTGCTCGGCTCTCCTGTATGCTTGAATTTGTCCCGGCATTACCACTGAGCATTTTCTGTGCATTTGAGCCCATGGCACATTGATTTAATATTGTGCACTTTTTTTTTTTTTTTTTTTTGCACTTAACCTATTTCCCTTCCTATTATAGAAGGATTACTTGGTGTTCACTGCCAAGTTCCAACATCAGATTTCACAGGTCATTAATTGTGTGAAAAACAATCAATAACTTTTGTGTAAAATTGAAGCTATTTTGTGACAACAACAGATGGGATGGGTAACATCAGAAGCCAGATCAAGGGCTCGTGTTACAAATGGTGGACACTGTGGAGCCGGTTGTTTTTCTGTCCCAGACATAATTACATACGAGTCAAATCCAGGTACTGTAACTCTTACCAGAAAATTACCATCAAGAGTAAAACTGCTTCTGCCCTTGGTGGCAGTAAAGCACTAGACTCAATCGTTTTTAAGAATACTTACTCATAAATAAGGAAACATTAAAATTGTAGTTATTTTATAGTATAAGCAACCACCTCTCTGTTACTGTGTCGCTTCTTTAGAAAGGAGTGAAGCTAAGTCACTATTTAATGCTGATTGATTGATTTAGATTTGATCATGTGAGGAACATTAGAAGTGAAATTAATGCAATCATCCATGCTTTTTTGTTATATTTCTAATTATTTCTCTTAGTAATCCTCTCTCGAAGCTATATTACTACATTGTTGCTGGAACAGGTTAGATGCAGTGTGTGGGCCTGATTCACTCATTAATTTCAGTTCAAGTTACATCGGGGAGTCGGAGGACGATGGTCTTGAATCTGGGCGTCATCCATTCAGCGTGTGAAGAAACTGAAGCACTCGGAGAAAATCCACACATGCAAAGGGGGAGCATGCAAATGAATTTTCACTATAAGAGTGTCAACAACTGTTCCACAATGCAGCCTATGAAAGCTATCAGCACTGACTTTGCCTGCCTCAGATCTTTTGAATATATATAACAGCAAAGGCTTGGCCTCTCTTTATTGAAAGAAACAGATTTATGAACTAATGACATCGAGAAGAAGCAGTAAAAAATAAAATACAACTTACCAGCATGCAGACAGCTCTTATAACATTTATTTAAGGCTGCTAATGCATCACAGGTATTGTTGATGCTCCCTACAATAGGACATCTTTTATGATGCTGTCAGAAGGTGAGTTGGTTGAAGATAAACAAAGTGCTCATCTTTCAGAAAAAAATGAGCTCAACATAATAGTTGAATAACAGCTTCTACAGAGAAAGACAGTTGCTTTACAACTCCCCCTGAAATGTCAGCGTTTGTACTCAGGTTAGTAATTTTGATCTGATTTGAATAGAAGAATCTCAAACATTCAATCAGGAAGTCATAGAAGTATAATATTTACATATAATCATGAATACAAACAGAGATTTTATAAAATAAAGAGAATTGCTTCATTTAGTATGAAATATAGTGAAGCCATAATTCTATTTACAGTTAATTCTATGTAAATATGAATACAGTACATATTTGTATATTACAAAGACATTATAACCAATATTAGGGATGTGATGTGTTATTCACAACACTGATTTTATCCATAACACTACAAGAATAGTATGAACACATTATGAGGCATAAAAATACGTAGAATATAAAGATATTGAGAGACCTATGAAGCTGAATGTGTCTGTAAGTGTAACATTTCAGCAGACAGCTGGTAGATTTTAATCAGCTATGGTTAAAAATAATATAATGGACCAAGGAGAAAATTAGTTTTTGTGCAGATCCAAGATATCCAAAGTTTTGCTAACATTACAAGATGGGACATTTTTTGTTGTTTTTTTTTTTTTTTTTTTTTTTCTCCTAAAATTTTGAATCTAAATTGAGGAGGAAGAATATCTGGTGCTTTATCTCAGTATGAAGCAGATTCAGATGCACATAAAACATTTCTTACAATAGCAAAATATGAAAATTGTGCAAAGGTATGCTACTGTGTTCTGAGTGAAATCAATGTGTGTGTGTGTGTCTGTCCCACTGTGCGAATCACAACTGCAAATTACGCTAGCCCCGTAACCTGCCATGTGAATATTTTCCAATAACTGGAACAGCGAGAGAGAGCGAGAGAGAGAGAACCAATGTGGGGGGGAAATAAAAAAATAGAAATCTGTTTTTATCACAGAGGCTGTAAATTACTGATTCTGTAGACAGCTTGTTAGTTTCACCGCCTCTCCGTCTTTCTTTTCTGGAGCAATTAAACCAGACAATTGCTCCCCTGGAATTGCCTGTCTGAAAGAGGCTCGACGCCAGCTACTCAGGAGCCAATATCCCTCTTGCTTTTACTGCCGCAGGCTAGCCGGGCTCCTCAAAATGTGATAACATGAGTGGCCAAACAATGGAGCCAAGTTTCTGCCAATCACAGTCACAGTCAATCAAACACAATTGGCTTTCTACTAGAATGACTGCAATAAGCACAAGCGCAGTTATAAACTTTTAGGAGAACATGATTT
>OMNM01009079.1:5349-15905 GCA_900302745.1 Parablennius parvicornis | reverse complement strand
GATGGCCAGGTTGACCCGGGAGCCGAAGGCGGTACTGACGGCACGCGACGACAGGCCGAGGTCTTTGAAGAGTTTGGAGAAGGACTGCGTGAGCGCGAGGCGAGGTCGCTCCTCCGCGATCACCACGCAGCTCCGCACGCACGACAGGTTCAGACCGCGCGCCTGCAGACGAGCACAGCAGAGTTCATTCACACTGCTCAGGCGCTTCGGCACTTTTTTTTAGAACTAAATGATCTAATTCCAGTTTTTACACATTTTATATCCGGTTATATATTTTTTTTAAATCTTGGCAGCTGTGATCCTGAGAGAAACTAGACTGTGTGAAGAGTGTGACGGTGACCTTCAGCATCTCCGTCTGGGTGCCCAGGCCTTTGGTGCACAGCTCCATGACAGAGTAGGAGCAGAAGGTGTCTCTGATCTTGTACTGACTGAGCGTGCTCAGCCACAGCGGCAGCGAGCTCTCCAGCTCCAGCGGCGGGATGAGGATGGACTGGTGACCTGAGTAAACGCTGGAAACAGACGGAGGTTCGCTCATTGCGGGAACGTTTGAAGAACAGCGTCGTTCTGAATGTGTGTGTGTGTGTGTGTGTGTGTTACCTGGAGAGGCACCACAGGACGAAGCCCAGGCCGCAGTACGGGTCGAGGCAGATGGCTATTTGTCGGGAGGAGTAGAGTTCACACTGCAGCTTGATGGAGCGGCACAGCGTGCTGACGGCAGCGTGAGACATCTGAGGACACAAACGACTTCTGAACACCATCGAAACATTTACACCTTTTCAGCTGAAGTGATTCATTTCATTCGCTTCAGCAAAAGTATTTATCTCAGTGAGTTCTCAGACACATTTAAGTATCAATTTTCTATCGTGCTAATCTTTGTGTGAATAAAGTTTTCAGCCATTCAGCTTCACTATAACAGGAAGAGTCGATATTGGAGGATTGAAACTTGACGTCCGTCTCCTGCCTAAAACCCAACGGTCAGCAAGTCGCCGTCTCAAACCGGTGGAGGCTACACACTAAACCAAAAGTAGCTTCCAGGTGTTCAGACATTTAACATTTATGCTCAGCTCAGTTTAAATGGGGATATAAAGACGTTCCAGCTTTAATAAATCAGCGTGAAACATCCGTCAGACACGTTCACGATTCACCTCATTCTGCAGAGCAAAGGTCAAAACAAGTCAAACCGAAGCTTTAAGCCAACTTCCTTCAGCTTCATTTACCTTGACTCCAGTCAACATGCCCGTGGTGGACACACTGAAGTCCAGGTAGGCCAGCATCTCGGCTGTGGGCGGCTTGTAGATGTGTGGAGGTCGTTTCCTGGGAAGGTCATCTGGAGGACGGGGAGATTTTGGTTACAGAGAGCGTGAAATACAGTTATAACCGTTTGTAAAATTCTCTGTTAACTATTGACAAATCAGAATTATCGGGATGATATTTCTGTGGCTCTCACACTCATCTGAACTGTTCATTTCCTGTTTTAATCTCTCAGTCGTCCATTAAACCAAACTTCAGCAATCTTTATGACCAAAAGAGTCTTTCAAGGATTTTCCACAAATGAAAACCTGCTTGGAGCCATAAAACACGTGAATCATCTGCAATGAAGGAAAAAGTTGCATTGGAGACGTTTCATAGCTACAGATATATTGTGTTAATTTTTTTAGTTTTGATAGCAAATGAGAATATTTTCCTTTTTTTTCACCCATAGATTTTTTTCTGCATTTTGATAGTTTTTGTTATTTTAGCCATTTATACTCACCAACAGTTAGAACATTTTTAGCTATACAAGCAATTTTAATCTTCTTTTGACCATTTTTGGTGATTTCAACAGTTTTTCTGTATCTTTTAATCTTATTTTCCATTTTATACATCTGATTTGCCTTATTTAGCTGTGTTCAGATAAGAGATTAAAAAATAAAATAAAAACAAAAGCAAAATGTGTATTTACATAGGATTTTCTAAATTTTATGGAGCTGCTGCAGACCTCTGATTTAACTCAATTTCTTCTGTTACACAACGTTACTGCTGGCTTACTGATCCAGTACTTGTTACTGACTCTATGTCATACAACATAGAGAAATGGTGCCATCATTGAAGAAAAACTGCTGTAATCTAAATTTGAAAACAGAAAAAGAACATGCTTAATAGAGCTTTGCTCCATGTGTGCGGCGGCTCCGTCCAGCACCTGTATCGATGATGGTGGGCCACGTCTTGACGTTGACGCTGGCGGCCGCCTCTCTGGACCTGAGGATCCTCATCAGAGGCTGAGTGGTGAGGATGCAGGCTGCTTTGCTCACCTGTGACAAACAAACACACACAGACATTTACAGAAAAACAATCTACGGCCTTCAGCTAAAACATCTGCTCCAGAAACTAAAATCCTCCATAAAATGTAATTCCTCTGTAATTTATTGATCCCCGAGGTGAAGTCACATTGTCCTCCAGGGAAATCAGTGCGGGACAAAGAAGTGTTTCACTTCCTGAGTGAAGAGAATTTGATGTTTTATAACACATTATTCAAGTGTGTATAAAGTGTAAAGAGGTCAAATATATTTTATTAGTTATGAATGTTTTGATGCTTGATATTGTGAGCATTGTAATATAGCTGAATGTGTACTTTGAGTTTGTTGTTCATAAACCGGATGAGCAGATTGTCTGAGTGAAAGTTATTTCACTAAAATGATTCTGTCTGATTCAGACAGTTTTTAATCCGGCTCTGTGTTGGGGCATCAACACTCACGTCGATGATCATGCGGACAGTGGGCAGAGTGGCGGCCAGGTTCTGTGGGTGTGGCGGCCTCACGGTCACGGGGATGACCCCTGCATAGAGGCACCCGTAGAAGGCAGCTATAAGGTCGATACCTGAGAAAAGGAAACACACATTGAACACGTTGATTTGTGACAGATTCTTTTGATCAGATCAGACACACGAGGCATGTCTGTGTGTTTTTACCCGGGGGGTAAAGCAGCACCACGTTGTCTCCCGTGTTCAAGCCTCCTCTCTCCATCAGAGTCGCTGTGATCTTCTCTGCCCTCTTGTGCAACTGAGCACAAGTGGCTGTGCAGACTGCCGCCCCCTAGGGGACAAAGAAGCAAAGTACAGCTGAGCTCAAACAACAAAATGGATCTTTCTACATTACCCAAAAACTGATTTGTTTCTGTGTTTGCTCTAACCTTTGCATTGAGCAGCACATACAGTACATGATCGGGATCTGTTTGGGCTCTCCACTGCAGAGCGTCAGACAAGAACTGGTGCTGGAAGAGAGAGAAGAGCATTAAAATGGAAAGAACCAAACAATTTGAGAAGAATCTCACACCGCATTGCAAATGAGGATTTAACAACCAACAGACAAAAAACAATTAAAGAGGCGACATGAAAACAGTCGCACACAAGAAACCAGCAGCCAAATGTCGACAACTCTCCGACTCTTCAAACAGACTGGTACAGAGAACAAAAGATATATATATATAGATAAATATTAAAGATGCTACGTGATGTTTTTGACCTCTAGCATATGCTCACAGCAGGATCAACCCGAGAACTGATTTTGGTGAAGTGGAAGGTCGCGCTGAGTCCATCTGAACTTCCCCAGAGACAAATCAGAAACTCGGACAAGAGCCGTCAACAAATAGAAAGTTCACGTTTAACATCAGGGCACAGTGTCACTCGTGTAAATAAGAGAAAATAACAGCTTATTTTAATGCTTGAAAAAATATAAGTGTGCAATATGCAAAGTCAGCGTACTGATCTGTAATAATGATGCAGGATTTATCAGCCGAGTAGTTTCTTTTCTTCTGATGAACAAAACTGAGCCGATGTGAACAACTGGTGTGACAAGTTGCACAGAGGAGTGATTGTTTATGGAATTTTTTTTCACTGAGTCCAAAGAGAACACTTGATTTGCGATGTGCAGCATTTGCATTAGTGACGTAATGCGCTTAGGGAGCTGCGTCAAGTCGTTCAACGCCACCAATTTAATCACTTGGTTGAAAAGTCGCCATCAAGACGTTTGCAAGCATTGCAGGAGCAAATGGCTAAAAACATAAACTGAGCCCGCCAGAGGTTGTAGCTTGATTCAGATTTTTATATCAAGGTACATCAATAACGGTAAATATCGGATACCAGCCATATAACAATGTCAATACCGTTTAATGGTATCACTCAAGTATTTCATATCGTTGCATCCCTAAGCTGTAGTCGAAAAAAAAAAACGCTGGGACACTTCCCAACAGAGAAAACAAACCAGGACATGACGTAAAAACACCAGACCTCCAGTAAAAGATAGAATTGAGAAGTAAAAGTGAAGGAGCACATTAAAAAAAAACCAAAGATAGCACGATCATTTTCTCCAGACATACAAACATAAAATCCAACATCGTCACATTGCTGACAGGTGTGATATCGGTGTTTGGAGCCGCCCACTCGCTCAGTCAGACAACATGTTCCTGCTGCGCTCGACAGTGAGTCAGGAACCACACCATGCGGACCAGCTGCCCCGACCACTCATCAAGCCATGCCACACGTGGGAGCGTCACAGTGAACACAGCGAGCAGAGGTGCACACGGAGAGTCGCCTCATGATCAGATTGCATGTTCAGAACGAGATTACTTTACATTACATTACTGTCTGAGGTCACCTGCACCAGTGGACTGTCTGTAATTAAGTGTTTAGATGTCACGTGTTGAAAACACTCACTCAAGAGTGCCGTTTGACACTCATGTCCAGCTCGGTATAGATACAGAAGAGTGTTTTTGAATAAATTAGACTTCAATTGCTTCAGCTAAAGTGTGTGGACCCCTGCTGGCTGAGGAGTCAGCCTGCACACTCATCCGCTCACACCGAGCTGCTGGTGGAAGGTCGTTGGGGGAATCACGGCCGCAGAAACACAGGAGACCGACAGAAGCAGCATAAGCAGAGACGGGTGGGGGGGTTAGGGGAGGTGGTCAGACTAGAGCCTTACCATCATGGTGGGCCACATACAGAGCTAAAGCCCAACCCAAGCACAGTAAGGGCAGAACAACAACAAAGGTTTAGGATGAGACATCAGCATCAATTTCCCACTTCACAATCAAAGACAAGTTTCATTTGAATGAACTTGTACAGCACGTGTTGCAGGAGTGGCATTGAAGGTGTTAATGACTGTTACACCAACCACTAAAAAAAACATAACAGTGAAAACTTGAAAGTGTTCCTTTCCCCCTAAAAATTATCCATCCAGTCATTTTTCTGGTGTTTAAGCAACAAGTCATAAATCAGAAATACATGAAGAGCAAATGTGCCTTTAATGTTTGCACGATAACAGACTCAGTCTGATATAAAGGATCAGACAGTCGGGTTCATGTCTCTGTACCTTTCGGATGAGATCCTGGTCTTCCACCACGCCCAGCTCTCTGCCTGTCGCCTGAGCGATCCGCTTCCCCGCCACCAGGTTTCCCACCAGCATGGAAGCTGGACCAACATCCACTAAAGAGGCCAGAAAGAATCGTTTATAAATAGAAACTTGGAACCGATGAGTGTTTTGAATGAAAGACCCACCTGGCTGTTTCTGCCGTGGTTTGGGCATGTTGGTGACGCAGGTGTGTGGACACATGAGGATGTTGCAGGGGTGCAGGTTCCCCTCCAGGAAGTTCTGCTTGGTTTCACAGATGTGGATCCCTCCGAGCGGCGTCTTTGGGAGGGTGTTGGCCGGGACGAGCGCGAGGCAATACAGGCCGACCTGGTGGATGCTGTCAATGGCCTGTCGGGGAGATTCGCAGTGATGAATGCAAAATGAACACAACACAACCCGACTAGTAAAGTAATGCTTCTCTGTGTGGATGCAGGATTTACCTGCAGCACTCGACTCATCCACTGGAAGCTGTCTTCTTCACTGGCGTCGGGCCGCTGCTCTGCAACAATCACTATCCGTTCATCATAAAACACGGTCACTGAGAAGACGGCGATCCTGCGGGGACAATGAGGGAGGCAGTGATCTCAAACTGCACGCATTCCTGAAGTTCCCCTGCATTGTGCGCCACCGACTCCCTCTTTTCACGGTGTACACAAAGACACTGAGCATTCAGACAGAGACCGGCTGGCGTCTCACCTCCCTCTGTAAACTGTTTTGACAGGTTCCACTGCTAAAGCCGTGGCCACCAAGTCGTCGGCGTTGTGGCGTCGCCCGCTCACCATCAGGAGCCCCTCGATCTTCCCCACGACAAACACCAGACTGCCCTGTTGAGCACACACAAGTTTCATTGTATTTATTCTGCTTCATTCCTATACATGTTTCCGTTTTGCTTTAGCGGTTGAACAAAAACAATCCTCATGCCCTACCGGTCCAACAAATCCAAGCAGACCCGTCCGAGAAAATGGAATTTCTCCAATGGGGGCTCCAGCTTGGTTGACAGGGATCACCTACAAATAAGAAGAGATCATCACTAAAGCACTATAAATATCACTCTGCTGAAGGACCAGTGTCAGGAAAATAATAATAATACTCAACAGGGAGGATATAACACAGTTTCCGAATAAATCTGCTGTAATTTGCAAGTTGGTTTGACTTTATATTTAAAATGTGTCACATGTTGGACTTTTCTTTATGAGGGAATAATGTGATCACAGAGTCTGTGATGGACCTCGAATGTGTTCTTGGTGACACCGGGTAAGCCGTAGTACATGGTGCCACCGGCCCGGGAGTTTATCACAATCTCTCCGATCTCGTCTGTCTTGCAGAGCTGCGGCGGCCCGTCTGGCTTCACGATGCACATCAGGGCTGAAAAACAAAAACAAATTGCGTCATTACAGATGTTTACATTACTGCAAAAGGCAAAATGTGAGTTAGGCAGCTGTTGGGACTCATTTACCTCCGGGCATAATGTGGCCCACATCCTGAACAGTGAGGGCAGAGTTCTTGTCTTCCGTGTTGACTCTGATCACCCCGTGACTCAGCCCCCCCATGGACAGGATGGCTCTGGCTGGCAGTGGAGCTCCTCGAGCGCCAGGCCTGAACACACACCGCAAATTAGGAACTTTTCACATCGAATCCATACCAGCAAATCGTTTGTTTAGAAGTGAAACATGAAATACATGTGACGTTCATACTCTGTATTGTAAGTGTGATAGTTTCTTTATGTTGTTTCCTCACAGATAAATTTATCCTGAACTAATAAAGGAGAAGTGAAAATTGTGACAACAAGTCAAACAGGAAACACAGTTGAGTTTGTTGAAGCTCAAGACTGGAGCGTGAGTGAAACGGTTTTAAAAAATAGTCTTTAAATCAAACTAAATTTAAAAAATTTAAGTGACTGTTCAGAAGCAGTAGGAATATTTTGTTTAAACCAGTTTATCTCAGTGACTGTGACTATCTAAGTGACTAAAAGCCTGCAGATCCACCTATTCGTACGGTTACAGGGACATCATACCGGCGTATGGCCACAGTCAGGGCTTCAGGTGAGGTGGCACATGGACAGATGACCTCCGGTTTAAGACCCTGAGACTGGAACACATTCAGGAAGGCATCACATGACGACACGGACCCTGACGAGCAAAAGACGGAGAAAAAAACCCCCAATGACGACGGTTGAAATTCAGATTCAAATGATTGGGACAGTTTTGTGGAGAAGTGACTCACATGGGTTGGCTCCGTCAGCCACTATAAGCATACGGATAGAAGACAAGTTGGTGTCCTTCTGTTCCTTGTGGGCCATCATGGCCCAGTGGAGGTCGCGGCACTTCACCAAGGCCACACGAGCTGCGACAGGGTGACAGCAACATATTAAATATTTAAATCACAGCTTCATTAGTTTCTTCTTTTTATGTCATAATCTAACCATCTACCAACTACTAAATACAAGTAGAAATACAAATATGAAATGACAAATGAATAAATGCAAAGTGGACATTTTGGCTGAACCTTTGTGAATGTGGACCCTCTGCACCCAGGACATAGGACAAGCCTTCATGACGGCGTACGGCACAGTGATGGTGTGAATTCTGTTCATGACACTCTGAAATGAAAAAGGCACGTTATTAATATCATGAAGTGCATCAACGTCAGCGAAGGATCCCGGTCTGGATCTCAATATCGTCTTACCGTTAGGACGCCGTGCCACAAACCCATGTCCTTCTTACAGTCCAATACATTGACCAGAGTCTCCCCTGAAAATATCACACACATACATATAAATACCGAAAGCTTTCGTGTGTTTTATTGTTTTGTCCACGAGAGGAGCAGCGCTCTGACCTTCACAGTAGTTGCAGGCCTGAGTCAGGGCTTGACAGTGTGTCAGCATGGAGATCTTTGACACAGCGACTCCCATTACTGTTCCCTCCTTACTGGCTTTGTACTGATGGAAAAACAAGCATGTACACAGATATCAGCAACATGCATGAAAAGATCAAAGGCAAGAAGGAAAGGATGAATAAAAACACATATTCCAGATCAACTCTGCAAAGCAAAATCAGGATATGGAGGGTAAACTTTGTAAATCACAGTACTTCGTCTATGATCATTAAAGATCAATAAAACAATGAGACGTGTGATGAACTCTGGGCACCTCGATGTAGGCAGTGTCTGTGTTGGCAGTGGGGATGTGAGGCTGCCAGTCTTTGGAAGGCTTGGTCAGGTACTTTGTGTCCGTCACAACCCATTTCATCCGGGGCCATCCTGGAGATCGTGGACACCAGAGAGGAAAAAGGAAAAAGGGAAACGCATTCAGCTGCGTCAATATAATAGTGACCAGTGTAACATCGCAGCGTGATTCCTCTTTAAAGAGGCTCCTGAACACACTAAGACGGAGTCGACTCCTGCCGAGTCAGCAGCGCTGCTGCAGACCATTCAACACTTGCTGACCTTTGAACTGGATGATTTCCCCATTTGGAGTCTTGGGCAGCCCTTTGAGACACACCTCACTGGTCAGAGCCAGACTCACGCCACAGCTGCCCAACAGGAAGCCGATCTGCTGGCTGCCTGCGTCCTGTGGACAGAAAACGGAGGTCACGAGACGCACGACGCACCCAGCGAGGCAGTACTACGACATTACGCACTAAACAGCATTGATTGTGTGTTAATTGCCCATGAACACACGCTCATCAGACAGGATATGTATTTTCTCCAGAGCAGCTTCGTGAGTTAGCAGAATTAAACAGCTGCTTAGTTAACATCAAGTCTAATAAAGCACAGAAATGTGTCTTGTCACATGAAAATCACAGCTTGTTTGTTTAAATCACACTGAATCTATTCCGTTTTTTTTTTTAAAAAAACGACTTCTGCTCGCAGCGACACCCTCACCTGTCGAGACAGTGGTACCTCGATGGGCACAGGGATGACTTCGGCTAACAGGCAGCCATAGAAAGCCACCCAGAACATGCCGGGGTCACTGTTTGGATACACCAGCGCCACCTGCCGGGCAGAAACACTTAAATTTTGTCTCAACGTCCCAGAAAGTTCAGTTAAAAAGAAAAAAAATCTGATAGTCTTACTCGATCTCCGGGTTGGAGAACGGGCTCAGTCTTCGTGCCCAGTTTATTAAGAAGCGTATAGGCCAGCTTCAGACTGCGGCTCCATAGTTTTCCTGTGGGCAGGGTAGTTAACAATGCTTTAAAAATAAAATATCAAATAGTTCTAACAACTACTGGTGGAATTACACACTAAGTCTCATTCTATAAGGGCAAATATTTATTTCTTTGACAAAATCATGAATTAATTTACTAAAGAAATATGTATTTATTCTACTCACATGTAAGGCTTGGACATTTACATATACAACATAAATAAAAGCCATTATTTGTCAGTGAGAAGCTAAATTCAGAGTAGAATGAGACTGAAATGACTCGTCCTGGTCGATGTGCTATTACACTGTTCTTCATATCAAATTTTAGTTCAGGTTCCACATACAGTCCAAGTCCAGCTTTAGTGGGCCGGGCCAGTAAAATAACAGCATAACAACCTTTAAATTTAAACTCATGTGTATATGTCATGAAAATATCTATATTTTTGCAAAAACCAAACAATTACTACAGAAAATGGCTGCAATCTCAACATAAAGCCAATTCTAATTAAACTTTCTGGTGCTTTTCAGTGAAATGTCCAAAAAAACATCTCCAATAGATCTTGTATTATGTTTTTACACATTTTGAGGCTAATACTGGTTTGCTAGTTTTTATGGCAGCATCACAGAAATGTAGTATAAAATCAATGTTTCCTTTGAAATTCTTTTTAACAGTTTGCTTGGTGGTTTGGCAGCATTCTTTCTGCAGGCTGGTTTTGACCAATGGACCTCTGTTAGATGCACCCGCTTTATATTCTTATGGAGTTCTAGAAATTAATTTCTTCATCGAGATTTTATTTTTTTTTAAATTTTCGATCAATGTGCCGTCATAATGAAGGAAAAGTATTTTATATTTCCTATTCATCTCTAAAAAAAAAAACATAATGGCATTCCAAATCCACAGTTTGGATGAAGTTGTTTCTCTGAAGGAATCTAATTGGAGGGTTTTTATTAGCTCAGTGAGCTTTTAAGCAGTGAATCCACGAGACAACAGGCAGAGCCGTATCATTATACACACTATGTACCTACTT
>OMNM01009078.1:34393-48186 GCA_900302745.1 Parablennius parvicornis | reverse complement strand
ACGTAGACAAAGTGACACACATCCTGCTGCAAGCTGTTCAGTCTGGCGTGAGACACATTAAAAAAAAAAAAGTAAGACGGGAATGGCCTCATTTATATGTGCATTCTGTTTGTACAGTGAGTAGTGAGTCAGTAAGACCCCATTTATTGTAAAACTTCAACTGTGACAATGTTGAGAAATCAAAATTAAACAAATATATGACTTATGGTACATGTGTTGTTTCTTCTTTCACCATTCAACTCCATAGTACAGGTATATATTGACTATAGAGTCTGGGTGTTCTTCCACTTTAAATCAAAGGAAACTGTTCTTCTTCCTCAGTTGTGTAATGCATTTCACATTCGAGTGTTATCTTCAGGCACTCATATCTTACTAGTCCAGCCTCCAACAATACTTTCCACTATGCCATTACACCACCTATAGGTGAAAAGTGTAGTGACTGCACAGTTCCTTAGTGAGTTCAAATATTTTAATCAAACACTTACCTCTCATCTTCAATCCTCTGAAACTGTAAAATAGTGGTATTCATCCTCACTGTGTGTCCACTCTGGTTTTTACCTCAACATTTCCATTAGGAAACATTTGCTCTTTTGCTGCAAGCTAATTCACTTTCCTGATGCCAACCTATCTCAAATCCACATAAAGCTGTACATGGTTCTGGCTGTAATTTGCAGTAAAGTGTCCGCCGTTGCCCTCAGCACTGCAGTGGATGATCATAAACAGTATGTGGGAGCGCTTCAGATGGCCTCTTTCACTACTTCAGTTGATAAACTCTTATCTCTATGAAGCAGATTGATTCCCCTCATATCATATACACTAGAACTGTGCAGTGTTATTGGTGCTTTCCTCCCTCCTGACGCTCATTGGCACTGGGGGTGTTATTATTATGAGTTTCACAACACATCAGCGAGGACATACATCGCGGTCAAAATAACTTCTGATCAGCCTGAAAATGACGACGCTGGTGAATCCAATATGAGATTATAATGATGACCGGCACCAAAGGAAGGAACTTTTATGTTGGCTTTACTCTGAAAGGTTGGTATTTAAATTTGCTGTGAAGTAACAATTTGAGATCTGCTCAGTAAGGTTACTTTGGATAAATGCTTTTTTAAAATAGATGCTTAAATTATTATTAATAATAATACATTTTATTTGTATAGCGCTTTTTAGAAGACTCAGACACAAATTAACTGATTATTATGCAATAGTCTAGTACCTTCTTAGTATGCAGTATTATTAATCACTTTGTCTTATCTGTGCAGGATGCTATCCAGTTTAAGTTTTGCTCTATTCCTCCTGCTGGCTAACCCTAGCGCACTCGATTGTGGAAAAGTCTGCCTCTGTTTGGCCTCCCAGCATGCTGGTCTACTTGTCAACTGCACCTCTCTGGACCTCATGGAGCTGCCTCATCTGCCCCCAGAGACCACAGAGCTTAATGTGCAGGACAACCGGCTGACCTCTGTGGCTCCAGGCTGGTTCAACAGGTTGGTTGGCTTGAAAAAGGTCTCACTGTCTGACAACCCTTTCCACTGTGACTGCCGGATCCAATACCTGAGGAACTGGTTGCTAAAAAACAAAGCTATTGTTACAAAGGATCCTGTGTGTGCCAGCCCAAGCTCTGTGGCCCACAAACTCATCACTGAACTGAGTGACGACTTCTTTTCTTCCTGTGCTTCAGCAAAGTGCACCGATGGGACATACAACATCATGCTGGGAGTGATGCTCTGCGGCCTCGTTGTTCTGCTTCTGTGGAGCTTGACACTGGCCAGAAGGTCAACTTTCACTTTGTACATAGATCAGAGACACTCTGGATTCGAGGCGGATTCTTTGCGCTCGCTGAAGCCCAAACACAGGAGGAGGCTGCACACGGGACTGTCGGACAATAGTTCAGACTTGGATTCTGTCGCTTTCTCTGAGGATCTAGAAAGGCCACTTGTGAACATGGATTTACTGCCTCAGGTGCTGGATGTCTTGCACAAGAAACATAACATAGAGATAAAGGCGACATGAGGGACCTCTGTCCACCACACTGGAAAGGACATAAACACTACAAGAGGCAAACAAGTAGTAAACAAAGCCGTGCAACAAAGAATATTTTTGAAAATAAAGTTGTTGTTTTTTTTTTATACTAAATGACAACAGATTTCATCTGCATGTTTTCTTTCTTAAATGCAACCAAATTTTATGTAGATAAATGTATACGTTTGGGCCTTTAAGTAATCCACTAGAAACTACTGCAAGTGTCGATTTATCCAGATAAAGAGGATTCCTGACTACTAGCTGTAAGTAATCACCTCATTATAGACACGCCACACACAATACCCTAAGGTAAAGTTGCTATCCCTGTGTGTGTGTTAACCAAAAAACCTTTTAATGGCATTTGTGTTGAATAATGACAAATTAAGTGTTAAAAAAAAAATCACAAAATATAACCTATCACATGATGAATGTGTTTTTTAAAATAGAAAGAATTCCACACAAACAGCTTGTATAACTATTTCTTATATTTTCTTATGGTATTTGTGATGAGTGACCTTTTACAGATGAGGAGGCAAACGATTTTGGTTTTTCTAAATAGAAATGCTAGTTGGCAATTATTCCAGGAATAAAAGTTCTGATGCATAAAGAGGGATTTCTAAATGATAATCAAGACGATATGGCAGGAAGGTACTGTATGTCTAACATTTAACAAACATGAAAGTCTCAATTTGTGCAAATACTGGTCAAGCCTCTCACAAGACAAACTGCAGACAGACAGTACTATCAAGGAACAATATTGCACATTGAACAGTTGTTTTACAGTACACTCATTACTCTCATGATCATGCATAGTCTTTCAAGGATAAACGGGTAAACAAATGACCAAAAATCCAATAATAAAAGTCACCTTGAGGAAAGAGATCAGACGCTTCTGGAATACGCTCCTTAAAAACACTGGCGACTTTTCATCATAAATCTGATGGGATAATGATTTGTAACAATCTAGAACATTACTGCCATCTAAAAAAAATACTTAGTTGGGTCAAATAAGGCAAAGTTTTTACAAGGTATCTTAAGGAAATAAGGTAAATAAAGACTCACAAAACAATATAAAAGAGCAGATGATAGTAACAGTTACAAGTTTCAGATCTTCTAAGGTTTCTCTTAAGTTTGAAATATTAAAAGAGGACGTGTATTTTGTCAATGCCCTGTCAGTTGGTAAAAGTCCACAGTGTTAGGCTCCTATAGCTTCCTGCATTAAGTGGTCACCCCAGGTTAATGCTCTAACTCGCCCGCCCTGCTTGGACCTCCTTGACCAGCTTGAACCCGTCAGCTCTACTGAGGCACAAACTTTTCCTGCTGAAAGATGAGGTCGACAGCTTCTGCCACGTCTTGCACGATGTGGCCCGGCTCCACCAGCGCCGGGTCGAACCTGAAGTCCCGGTGACCGTGGAACACGGTCTCCTTGATGCAGTGATTTGCGTCGGTTGGCACTTCTGCTTTGGGATTGTAGACCCCCGTGCAGACCAGGACAGACTTACAGGACGTAGCAGACGGCAAGGCTAACTCGCTTTCCCAGAGGCTGTTGATCTCCTCCTCTCTTGGCACGGCAGTGGTGGACCCAGTGGCAGCCACCATCTTGGCCACGGCTTTGGGGTTCTTTCTTGCAACTTTCTCCACCAGGTAGCGGTTGTAGAGATTGGAGCCGTAGATATCAGTCATAAGGTTATCTCTAAAAAAAAACAAAAACATAAGAGATCAATATTAAACACTATGTGTCAAAATAGACAGCTGTGTTGTTAACACTGCACAGTGAGGAAAAGACAGATGTTCTACCTGTACCGGGGATTTTTTTATACTTTGGCATCCTTCTATAATGCAGGTTCGGTTAATTGGTGATTGAATTGAGAGCAAGTGTGTTTGTGTTTGTTTTCATGTGTTAACACTGTGTTGAACTAGTGACGTGTCTAAGCTGAATCCCACCCTTAACTCAGTGTCAGCTGAGAGGCTCCAGCCCTCCCTGTGACCCCAACCTGCACAAAGCAGGTATAGAAAATGGCTGGATGTGTCACAACAAAGCGAATGCCGCTGCTCGTCGATACGATAGCGATCAAAGAAAAAGCAGAACGACAGCAGACACGCAACAAAAAAATGTTGAAGTGAAACATGCAAGGCATGAATAGTTTATGCTTATTTGCACTGATGCAGGCAGTTTAAAGGGGAAGAGATCTGCTTTGTCACACTCGTTTTCTCATCACATCAAAGGGTGTGCTTATTCTTTCTACCTTGCAGGGATGCTGTTATTACATTGGCCTTGTTTTTGATAATCACTATTGAATTTGTAACACAGATATACGACCAGGTGTCTCACCCTATAGCATAAAGGGAGGTGATGGGGAGTTTCCATTCTCTCTGCATGGCCTGGCTCCTGATAAGGTACTCTGCAAAGTGGTATGTCAACTCGCTGGGTTTCCCCATGAGAGCCTCGTACTTCAGGTCTTTGCCCGTGATCTTCTTATAGATGTTCTCTAGGCACACGAGAAACATCCCATGACCAAACCTAAGACAAAAGGGGGTCACAAAAAACCGAAAGAAGACTGAGTTCAGGGATCTTTGAACACTTCAATGACAAAAAAACCCCCAAAAACTTTTAAAAGTTTTGTTTAATGGTTACCGTGGAGAATGTGCTTCAGCCATCCACATGAGGTCCATGTTGCAGGCCAGAAGAGGAAGATGACTCGTCTTCTGGCTTTGATGTACACTGCTGAGGTTACCATCGGTCAACAAAATGTCAGTTATCAGCTGCAGGTTGGTCTCCCATCGAACTGGCTCCCCAAACAAAACCACAGCTGTGTGAGGATTTATAAAAGACACAACATTCAAGCTTGTGAGCTAGCAATAGGACCAAATACAAAACTCATCAAAGTAGCAGTTAGCAAGATAACGCAAAGATTCACAGCATGGAAATGTTTTAACATACCTTCAACCTTGGGTAGGTTGATGACAGGATTGGACTGGAATGAAGAAAAGGACACTAAATATGGGTTTTAGTATTAACAAGGGGTTATGTTGATTTTTCTGTTTCCATATCTCACCGGGAGTTTGGGCCTCCTGTTGTGATCCACCATGTCCAGTAAAGGGTATGATTCCCTCAGCATATCAACACTGACAACATTATTAAAGCCCACACTAAAGGTAGAGTGTTAAGGACAAATATAAAGTTGTTCAAGTCAATTCATCTAGTCATCTATCTTTTGTCCTCACTTAACCCATTTTAGGGTTCAGGGCACTTGATCTCAGCTCATCGTGGAGGAAAAGTCTAATGCCTAAGTCTTCTTGCTAAATAGGGAGCCTGCCAACCTCTGCACCTTTGTGCTGATATATTATAGCGTACGTATACTAATCTCTTCCCTACTGTGTTGTAAGATGTAACCTCATGACTGAGATCTAACATCTACGACTAAGCAGTACTTCTCTTGTTGTTGAAGTCCAAGTTTAAATGTGACATTAAGATAAACCGCATTATTTGAGGATACTTTTTTGCAATTTCCAGGACGGGTCCCTGTCCTGACACCAGGACACACTTGTCATGGAATTTCTTGAACATCCTCAGGGGGCTGTGGGACATGATGACTTGGTCTTGTGTAATCTGGAAATAGCACAAGTGTTCGGCAAGGTTAATTGCAGAGGAGTCTGCCCCCACAACGATTAATTCAGTGTGTTTTTTGTCCCGACTTCGCTTTAACTGGGCCTAAATGTGGCAAGAATTTATAACTCACAGGCACTCCCAGGATGTGAGCGAGCTGGTCTGCTTTTGTTTGTCTGAGGCAATTCCCTGCGTTTGTGACAAAAACAACTGGCACCACAAATTGTCCCTGAGAGTCGACCAACTTCTCAAACGCTTTCTTTGCAGCAGGGATTGGCATCCTTCCACGGACCAGTACCCCATCAATGTCAAACAACAGCCCAAAGCTTGGCTGTTGCTGGAGGAGGGAAGACAAAGCCATCAGCCAAAATACATAAAACAAGTGCATTTACTTGTTGATGGGAGGGACAGACATTAAAATAAAGACAGATGACTAGAAACAAACATTTAAATTGTAATCTAAACATTATTTATTGCTATCACTATTTGGGGCAGTGTGCTTTATGATTTATCGAGGGGTATACTTTCTAACTAGTGTGTAATATGTGTGTTTTCAACATATGATGGGGGTAAACTAAACAGTTAATAGAAGTCAGTATGGGCGCTTGATGACAATAATATTGACCTACAATAGGGGATCCTACTGGTGACAGAGCAGTACCGACTTAGCAGAATACAAGTAATCCTAGAGATCTCAACACGTCAGTGGAGGGTTTCTATAAGCTTGTTTTTCTGTGCTAGTAGGACTGATCGGCACATAGAAAACAGGGTGTATCGGAGCTCGTTGTTGTCGTCAGGGAAACACAAGTGATCTGCTGTCAGATCTCCTGCTGTTTCCTCCGTGTGAGCATCAACAGCTGCATACACCGAAACCCAACAGAAGAAGAACGGATACAAATTAGAGTATCTCTTTGGTAAACATGTAAACAGTCTATTGTCCGGCAGCTGCGACCGTACCTTGCTATTTGACCGAGAACCGACAATCCCAGCTTTTCGCTTGGCTTGACGGTTACTCAGGGTGTACAGGCCCCGGTAAAACGTCAGGAGTCCCCTCATCTCCTTTACTTATCACAAAAAAACCCCAAAAACAAAACCAAAGAAAAAAAACATGGATTCAGGATGAGCCGCGCGTAAAGCATGAGCCGGCTCGCACCGGCCGCGCGCTGCCTGGCTGCTGCTCGAATTGGGCTTTTTTCTTTTTTCTTTCTTCATCTGCTCCTTTCTTGTACGCTGACTGGGTGAGAGCGAAATGACGCCATGTGAGAAGTAGGAGGGCCTCTTGCTGAATCTCCGCCGGAAGGAGCTGCATCTGCACTGCAACCCCCGCTGCCATTTTAGACTCCGAGGTGGAGCTTTAACCATTTCTCATTCCACTCACCGCAGCGAATCCTGCGGATCACACGGGATCACCACGATCACTAGCCAAGATCGTGGAGATTTCTCAATCAGATAACGGAATTGACCGTGCATCCGCACCCAAATATCCTGATTTAAGTCTGTTATTTTACCCAGACATGACAATTTGTACACAAAGCCAGCTCGTTGATGTCACATGCTGCAGTCAGCCCAGTCCTCCACTGCAGGGCACCAGCAAGGAAATCTTGTTTAAAAAGCTATTAAACATCGTGCATATGCACAGGTCTTCATTTTATCACAGCAGATACAAAACTAAGTGCAATCTACACAACAAAAACTGATATCTGCAATATATTCATCTCAATCTTTTACATTTGGTAAACAGATTCATTACTGGGTTTGGTTAGAATGAACTATTTCCATCAAATTACTGAAGACCAACAAAGAAAATGTGAAAACCAACGAAACCAGACATGTTCTCCCCGTGCTCCTCCAGCTTTATTGATAGTTTAAAATTACATTTCTATTTTCTAGGACTTCAGTTGCACTTTCCTTCCGACTTAAAAACTGAGTACAAGCAAATGGTATTTATACAGTAGTCTAAGTGATATTGTACAAAAATAACATTTTGATTTCAGTGAAAACATTTTTTCATTCCCAAATAACTCCAAATTCTGCTGTTCTGACAACTGTTCTTGATGTTAAATTTTGCCAAGGTAAAAAACAAAACAAAACAAAAAAAAAAAAAACAAAAACAAATCCAAAGCCATTTTAAAAGGAAAAGTCTACCTTGGTCTACCAAGTGATATTTAAATTGTAAACAGATTTCTATAAAAGAGCATGATTCTTTTAATACCTCCAAAATTTTTATATCTTAGTAATATAACATGTAGTTTGTTATCGCCCACTTAGCTGCGTGTTGGGGCTGAAATGCATGTTATGAACTGTTTCCGTGTCATACTCTCTTGGCCAACTCGTATCCCACTAAAAAAACAAAAAAACAAACCAAAATGACCACATATGGAAGTTTGGTTTCCATTTACTCCCTTCTTCTGCCTCATTTTACCGAGACACACTTTCACAAGCTCAGAGGTCCTATAGATTCCCATGTTTAGTCCCATTTATTCATCTCTGATCACCAGTGGCTTGGAAAGGGGGGTTCTTTAACAAAGCATTATACATAACACCGCTACCAAACTAAAACATTTTTGTATTGAATGCAGAAAGATATTTTTTCACCCCTTTCATTGTTTTACATGTCGAGAGGCTCACTGGCGTGGGACTAGCCTCTGTTAGCCAACCTTTGGCCAGTGAAGAGGATTCAGAGAAAATAATACAACCAACCATCAATCTGAAAAAAAGGAGGGGCAACAGAGGGCACTGATTATGCAGTGGCTTCAATGGTGCACTCTTTTGCCAGGTGGCCCGCCTTCCCGCAGTTGTAGCAGTTAGTCTCGCTGGATTTACTGCAGTGCACAGCGACGTGACCAATCTCACCACACCTGGAAGAGACAAAACCACAAAACTCAACACAGATTGAAAAACCCACGATTCTTAACGATGGTCAGAAAGTCAAAACCTACCTGTAACATTTCACCTTATCGCAAAGCTTCTGGATGTGACCGAACCCGCCGCAGGAGTAGCACTTCTGCTCGTTGGCGTGATCGCAGTCACGGGCCATGTGGCCAGCTTTGCCGCAGGTGTAGCAGAGCTGCTCCCTCTCCTTCTTGGGCTCTTTGCAGTCCCGGGAAATGTGGCCACTTCTGTGGCAGTTGTAGCACGCTAAACCCCCATCAACAACAACAACAAATCGTTCATTAAAATCTGGCCACAAGGAGAATGCTCTAATCGTTACTCATGAAGAAATAAGACTGAAAAAGAAGTTCTCACCATCCTCAGTTTGGTCACAGTCCCTGGCCATGTGTCCCTGGTCACCACACCGATAGCAGAACATCTCTACAATGAAACAGACATGTAGAAAGATGAAAAAACAAGCATGAATCTATCAAAAAAAGCAACTTTAATCCACTTCTAATCCCAAACAGCCACAAGTAAACAAAATTATAGTAATTGAAATATTTTTTTAAAAAAGAGAATACATTGACACAAAAATGTGCCACTGAATGATATTTGACACGTTTTTGATAGTGAAGTGATCAAACTGATTTTGTACCCTTGGCTCGTCCCCGACCCCTGCCGCGTCCACGTGAACCGCTGCCACCGGGGCAATTCTTGATCCAGTGACCAGAGCGGCCACATCCAAAGCAATCACTGCTCATGTCCATCACCTAAAGAAAAGAAGTAGGGGGAGAAAAGAAAAAAAAAAAAAAAAATCGATTAATATACAATATTTCATTTAAAATTAAAAGTTACATGTATGACACTAACACAGGGTGCTTTTCAGCTTTGCTTTATTGAAGACACATTATCACAATTAGATTGGCAAAAAAAAGAGGAAAAAGAGCAATTGTCACACCATCAGAAATAAATCAAGTTTTCAAACTTATTAATATTTCATGCACCATTGAGAACTATGATCACTTCCGTCTCTGGGACAGACACCAACTTGTATATACAGGCTTAAAACATGGTCTCTTGTTTAACAATCAAGCAGCTTAGTATAATGCTAAAACCTAAAAGCATCAACACAGCACATTACTCTTGTCACCAATGACAAAATCTGTCTAAACTACTTACAACCACACCAACATAATGCGCTTTGGCTCTACTGACACACATACCACTAAATTTGTGTGTCCTACAGCTCCCCCAGGCCAGTGAACGTTACCACAAGCTGTAATCATCTCACGTTAAACGTTGGGAAACAGCCACATCATACGTAAGATAGTACTGGAGTTCACCCGAGGTGAACACCTTGACAGCACAACGGAATCAATCACGATTAGCTGGGGGGAGGGGGGGCGCGCTAATCTATTATCATACAGAGGGGTACGATTTACAGAACTGGCCAATTAGACTACAATTAACTACTTGGCTAACTTACACTGCGTCCTCAGGGAGATCATGGTGTGACCACCAAAGGTCAACCTTCAGTTTTCTGAGAGCTGAAGACATTGAGCCAGGAAATAGTTAATGAGTAATCAAGTTCCTTGGACAAAAGTATCCCAACACTACACATTGATTTCAACTAATACAAGTGCTTTTATACCAATAAATACATAGGTAATGTAGACTTAAGTCATGATTTTTAACTACAAGTTAAAAAAACAACAAAAAACTTTACAATCCAGATATTTGGTCAACATACTGACAATGAGGATCACATTTAAACGTGTAAAAATATATTGGTGGAAAAACAAACATGTAGAGCTTACTGTAATTAAATATCCCTGGCTTTAAACTAACAATTAAAGACCGTTTTAGAGACTTTAGCCATTAAAAGATTGAAATCGGATAGTTTAGAATAATTTAGACTGAACATTTTTTTGTTTGTTTGTTTGCTATACTTAAGTACAGCCAATCCGAAATAGGCCCGTTTTTAATTTCTATTTACGTGAAGAATTTGTTTTATAATCGTTTAAGGAACCGCGTATCCCCAGAAGCCACATGACTGCTCTTTTCCGCGGAGATTTGTTTGTTTGATCCGGTGTGAAGATGGTGAAATCGCCCTGGGTGTCTGGTCGGAAGCTGGACAGAGAGATGACCATGAGAGCACGCCGTGGATTGTATGCTAACTCGGGAGGCTAGCGTCAGAGGGCAGCACGTCGCATCGTGTTGTGTTGATACAACATCTGCAAATAAAACAACAAACCCGCGGCCTAGTCGCGATTAAACATACCGGAACACGCTCTACAACGTGCCGGCGATCCGTCTGTGCTGAAAGCGTGTTCCAGAATGTTCCGATTCCGAAGTGTTTTAGAGCACGCACAGGCAGAAATCAAATGCCAAAGGTTGAAGCGACGCTAGCTGGCCTAGTCACGTTGATTTGCCTGCGTACTCGCGAGACACCGCCGTTGCTGGCTAACACATGCTAACGGTCCACCTCACGACCACGACCAACAAGCTCGCTTCAGTCGACGATCGACCTATTTACAATGGTAAGAAACTGTCGATCCGATCCTTGGGGCGATAAATGGACGCGGTATATGGATTTCGTCCGACATTTGAGTGTCTATACCGTATAAACAAAATTTCCCGCGCAGGACGCAAACAGCAGGGTCGTTGTGACGAGCTAGCACTAGCAGGCCGGACCGAGATCCCGATGCACCGTTAGTTGAGCCAAATATCAGCACGCATTGACAAAAGAACTCCCATCAAATGTTCAATTTACCGCGTGGGTCGCTTTCAAAGCGACGTGATTCCAACAGTAACACCAAAACGACGTTTTTTGGTTAAATGCATTTTTATGCCCCTTTTATTGCTTACCTTGTTGGGTATCTAGCTCTGTCAGTGTTTACGCCTCCTTCTTTGCGCTACATGCGGTGTGAGCAGGAGTTCCTGAATTGTCATTCACAGGATCAAGTAAAAAAAACGCTCTACAATTGGCTACTCACTCGAGAAATAACCAATCAAACATGAGGATATCTGGACACCGCCTTTATAGATCAGCCAATTGTAGACAAGGAAGGTCGTTTTTTCCTTAATCGACTCGCTTTATTTTGTACTTTTACTTACTATTTCTACCTTCTAAAAAACCACTAATACATATTGTAAAGATTGTATTTTCTCAATAACAGCCACACAGACAATCTTAACGTTTTACTTTAATTTAATTTTTAGTTTATTTGATAACTTGCTTCACACCAATTTGCATATCTGAACATCCACATGAAGAGTCAGCATCTATCTCCTCATGTCATTTGCTTGCAGTCTGTTTAGTCCACGTAACTTAATTAACTATTGCTACCTGGAAAATGGCTGTTAAGATCTGTTAACAAAATCAGCCTACTAACTTGAAAGAGCAAGAGTTAAAACATTTGAAAATTATAATATAAATGTGCCTTTAAAATGGCATTTTCAGTACCTTTAAGTGAGAGATAGACAATTAAATATCAAGAAATGGTTTCCTTCAGATGGATTCATAATTGTAAGAATAATAGCAAGTAAGAGTAGTAACAGTAACAGTAACATAACATAACATAACATAACATAACATAACATAACATAACATGACATAACATAATAGCCATTTTGTCTTTGGAACATATAACAACAGACTTGAACAATGTGATGTCTTCACAATCTCAAGGACTGTTTAACACCAACAAGAAAGCCTACATAATACTATTCCACTGTACAACTATATTTAAGTTATATTGATCCAACGTATTTCACAATAATAGAAGACATTAGATATATTAAATGGTTCACAGTCAATTAATAAAGCCAGAAAACAAAAGTAAACATGAATATGTAAGCAAAGCAAAATTTGTCAATCAGTGTCATTAATAATTTTCCACTTAGGTTTAATAACAGTTGATGTTTTGGATTTTGGCTTTTTTGTTGCGTTTTATTCTTCTTTATTCTTCTTTTTTTTTTTGGCACTAAAAACCAGTAAATTTGGTAATTTTCAGCAGACTTGCGATGCTTTATCTGCAGAAACATAGACCATGCCTTCAAGCAAACATTTCACAAACATTTGTTTAATTGCATAACATTCATTGTGGAACAAGTCTTGACTGCATCATATTTTGAATAGAGGAAGACCGATAGAGACAATCTCTGCAAGCTGGAGGCATCTCAGCTAACTGGCCTGAGTGCTCTGCCAGATCAATAAGTGGGGAAGATGCATTCATCTCACTCTTAAGGTGGTTTGACTGTAAAGCTCTGAGATAGCAGTTTCTGTTTACCAAGGTCTTCCTTTTGTGGATCACATTCTTTATGGGAAGGCAAGTAAGATGCTCACAACCTGTTATTCTTTGTTCTGATTTGGATAAGATTATACATAATTATATGCTCTGACGGAATTATGGTGGTGCTGTCACATGAGGGGTGGAGCACCTTAAAAACCTCCACAATGACAAAGCCCTGCCCTCATCTTCACTAAAACACAGTTTGGTATTTCTGTTATGTGTCTGTTATCTGTCAGACAGGGTCATTTTCTCTAAAGCAGACCAAATTGTAAACTTAGATTTGTAGTATGACTACAGACTTTGGCTTTAAACTTATGATTGGGCTGTCTAACTAGAATTGTGTTTCTGCTGCTTCATGGAATCAGTGTGTGCTGGACACTTGAAGACATTTTGATCAGGATGCTGATAAGATTATCTTCTCCAACTGTGTCACCTCCAGCTTTAAGGACTATTTGACCGTCTATGACCAGGGTGCTTCAGGGGACCCAGACCAGGCTGCTACAGAGATGGTGAACACATGGTGAGTGCGGAGAGGTTGTGCTTTTACATTGATACTGTTATAGCTTCAAGATAGAGAAGAGTAAGGTGTTCAAACTGGCTTTTAATGCTTGAAAAATCTTTAATATTCAAGAATAAATGAAAAGAATAATGAACTTGTATAATCTTATTTGACTGAAATCTGTGTGAGATGTTATTGTCATTTGAATTAGATAGTCAAAGGTAAAAGGATCAGCTGTGGTCTGGACAGTGGTGTAGCGGTTTGGACTCTTATCACATTAGATGTGGTCAGTGTCACTGGTTAAAATCTGGGTTGGGCTTTTTATATGGAGTTTGCATAGTCTCCTTGTGGGTGTGTGGGAGTGACATACTCCCTTACTCCAAGAACATGCATTCGAAGCTCATTTGTCAAGTGTGTGTGTGTGTGTGTGTGTGTGTGTGTGTGTGTGTGTGTGTGTGTGTCCAGGCTAAAGTTACACTCCCTGACGTGTCCTTCA
>OMNM01009078.1:5730-26525 GCA_900302745.1 Parablennius parvicornis | reverse complement strand
TAGTTTCTGCCACTTGTTGCATAATCACTGCATTACCTTTTTTTTTTTTTTTTGTGCATGTTTTGTAGACATGTTGCCCCTATTTTCTGTCCAGGTAGAAACTTGTTCATCACTTTTGTCGTTGTTCTTTCCTCACTTTCCTTTACTCTGTCCCTTTCCCTCCTGTCTCCTTCACTGCCCTGTTGTTTTGTACCCTACTGGGGAGTAGCTAGACTGCCTGAATACCTCTCCCACCTCCTGGTGCCATAGATTCTGGCTGAAGAGGAAAGTAGGTATTGTGCACTTCTCCCAGTCTTTTGTTGAGGCCTCACCTGAGAGACCGGAAAAGGTTAGAAAACGGAGTGTCTGTGTGCAGTCTGAATGGCATGCCTTTTCAAACCATCTATCTGCAGTCATATCTCAGCACTTAACTTCAAATGACGAGTGACAGCTCAGCTCTGAGATAATAGTCTGAGCCAGCTAAGCAAACTTTTGTTTTCTGTTGTTTCTTTAGGATGCAATGCGCAATCATGACTCGGGTAAGTGTCTGGGCTGGATTATATTAAACCTCATGTCACATTGTCTGAGGGCTGCATCACTTCTCTCCCACCTTCAGTGCTCATTTCCCCTTTTTATTAATGGTTTTAGATCTTTTAAACTGATTGAAAAACCTGTAGGGATAAAAAGTGCAGTCTCAACTGAGCGAGCGCTTTAACCTAGTCATCACTGGTAGGATTTGGAACATGTGTTTCTTTTAACCACAAATCTTAGATTATTTTTGGTACCTAAAAAAAAAAAAAAAAAAAAGTTCAGAAACTAATAGAAAGTGGAGAAATAGAGCTTTGCACACATGAACCTATGACTTCCTTAATGCAGCCTTCAAATGATGAACTATATGTTGATATAATGAGCTCCACCGTACCCTCAAAAACTCACAAATGTTGAAGGTTGAAAAAGCCTTTAAAAGGGGACTCGGAGCAGAAATCCTGTCGGTGTAGTTGTAAGACAGTTACATATCGTCACTGTCAGTCTGTTTGTTTTATATTTCACTACAGGCATGCGTCATTATATGACTTCTGATTATTTAACCACATCAAACTGATTGAAAGTACAGTTTGAAAAAAAAAAAAAAAAAAAAAAGCCTCGATTTGGACACAGCTAAAATTGCCTTCTCCTTTTGGTTTTTGTGTTCCCAAAAGCGGGGAGTTCTCCCAACCAGAGCCCTACGGGCTGGTCCCAGTCCCAATGCAAAGCCCCCGCACCTGCCCAGCGAGAGAGGGCCACGTCATTCAACACTCAGGAGAAGAATAAAATTGTAAGTTTGGCATTTTGATTTACCTGCAATAAATATCTTTTGATCCCCCTTGTGCGGCCTGCACTGTAAAATCACAGTCTTGTGTTTAGTTTGTGTGTCAACAGTTGCATCTTTGTGATTTCGGTTTATTCAGAGGCCTCGGGACAAGCGTGACTCGAGTTACTACTGGGAGATCGAGGCCACCGAGGTTTATCTGCACTCCCGCATCGGTTCAGGCTCTTTTGGGACTGTATACAAAGGAAAATGGCACGGTAGGAATGCCTCACAGACGGGGCAGGGTTCTGTCAGGTGTAACACTTTCACATATTTTTCCCACACTTTGAAAATTTCACACTGCGCCATGTGACACCGATGATAGTGAACTGACTGACGTGCACGCGGAATTCCTCTCCATAAGAGTGCCTTGAATTTTCACGGGTTTGAGGAAGCTAATCGAGGCTTTTCGCTGCAGGTGACGTTGCAGTGAAGATTTTAAAGGTGACTGACCCGACGCCAGAGCAGTTTCAGGCATTCAGAAATGAAGTCGCAGTCCTGAGGTGAGAAATGTGTTTATTTCATGTGTTGGTGGAATTCTTTGTTCATCGTCACTGACATTGATCTTATCTGCGCTCTGCTGTTCTTGTTTTTTTGGGTTGCAGGAAAACTCGACATGTCAACATCCTGTTGTTCATGGGCTACATGACGAAGGACAACCTGGCTATTGTGACCCAGTGGTGTGAGGGGAGCAGCCTCTACAAACACATCCATGTCCTGGAGACTAATTTCAAGATGATCCAGCTCATAGATATCGCCAGGCAGACGGCTCAGGGCATGGAGTACGTCGCGAACAATGGAGCTTCCCTTAAAAGCCACATTAAAAAGATAACTAACTTCATCTAACCTTTGTTCCCTCCCTTTTTCTCTCTCTCACTTTTTTTTTTTTTTTAATAGCTATCTGCATGCAAAGAACATCATTCATCGTGACATGAAGTCCAACAGTATCCTTTCTGTTAGTTTTACAGTGGAAGCAATTCTTACACTCTCATTATTAAACAGTGGCGTTTGTGTTCTCTTGATATTTCGCTATGATTTCTTGACAGTGGTGCAGACATTTTCTTGCATGAAGGACTAACGGTGAAAATTGGAGACTTTGGTCTTGCTACAGTGAAGGCCAGGTGGAGCGGCTCTCATCAGGTGGAGCAGCCGTCCGGATCCATCCTCTGGATGGTCAGTAAAACCTTCTAACAGCTGTGTAACACACTTGATTCACTCAATATAAACTACCAGTGTGCATTGAAACCACCTGCGATGTCGTAGACTGATCATATCTTACATAAAGAGGTGTGACATGGAAGTGTCTACAGTCAGTGAGGAAGAACGTAACTTTAATCACTTTGAGTGGTAAAGAGAATTTTTTTCTCAAAATACAAAATATTCTTGATTCATGTGGTTAGTGATTGTGTTTATTGTATGTGGACAGGCTCCCGAGGTCATCCGGATGCAGGATAACAATCCCTACAGCTTCCAGTCTGATGTCTATTCCTATGGAATTGTTCTCTTTGAACTCATGACGGGAGAGCTCCCGTACTCCCAGACAGCAAACCGAGATCAGGTAAAGAGCATTTCACATCTGGTACCGTTTCTCAATCGCAAGCAATAATCTGCTACTTCCTTTTTCACACCGAGGAAGTGAGATATTTTACCCACAAGTCTGCGTGTTTCACACGAGATGCAAAGGTAAACAAAAAAAAGAAAGAAATCATAAATTGTTTATAAGAAATTAAATAAAAAAAAAAAAATCTTAAGTTGAGTATTTTACTGCACAAAAATCCCCAGTGACACACTGAAACTTTATGTGAAATGATTTCTGTAAGTTTGCTCATTTGTGCATGCCAATTACACTGCAGCTTCCTCTGGGACGCATGGGTCGGCATCAATGCACTATTTTCACCATCTACACAGGAATGACTGTCTACCGACACGGAACAGCAGGTTTAAGAGCTTGTTTAAAACTCAAACTTCCACATTTGCAAGCAGGCACGAACAGAGAAGCTGCGGCGGCAGTGTTTCCCCAAAGGGGATTGATTAAAGTATGATTAGTTATTCTTGTGTGTGCCAACACATTGCTGTTTGTCAGATGTAGCGCGCAGAGGTGAGATAATGGGATTCCCCTTTATCTTCAACACACTTAACACTTGGTCACCAGTGTGTTACTCTGAAGATTTGGGTGTTTCTTCTACTGTTTTTTTTTTTGTTGTTGTTGTTTTTTTGTTTAAGTTTTGATTATACAAGACTGCTTGAGTCACATATATGAGAAATGTGTCTGAGCTGAGGTCGTCAACCTGGGCCTGAAGTTAGTAGAAAGACGCTCTGTCGCTGTCTGAAGGGGGTTAAGGCACTGGCCTAAGGCCCACCGTGGAACAGAGGCGGACGCCATGGAGCCAGAGTCCTAATTTTAGCTGCAGTAACACAACCCTGTATGTGTGTGAGAAAAGGGGTGCAACTATGTGCACGCGTGTTGTCTTCAGTTCTTTTTCTATGTTGCATGACCCGGCCCGAACCTGTGCCTCCACTGAGTTCACGTTATTCTGATTGTGTTTGTGTTCCTATGAGACTTCATTTCTGGATAAAGTGTCGCCTAAAACTACTGCTATGATCCTCTGCTTCACCCTATTCTCCTTGACACCGTAAAATGACTTTGCACTCAGCTGATTTGGCAAGCACATAGAGTACTCCTATCCTCGCTATCTCTGCTGCATCATGTACTTAAGCTCTTCACAATAGCTCCAGTGTTTGAGATCTCTGTCACCTCCGACCTGTACGCCATGATTATAATATCTCCAGTAGACTTCAGATTTGGAATTGAACAACGGTGTGCTGGAAGTTGCTGACTGGCTTAACAAGATTTCTGCTCTCTCAGATCATCTTCATGGTGGGAAGGGGATACTTGTCTCCGGACCTCAGCAAGTTCTACAAGAACTGCCCCAAAGCCATGAAAAGGTTGGTGGCTGACTGCATCAAGAAGTTGAAGGACGAGAGGCCACTCTTTCCACAGGTGAGCCACGTATTTATGCAAACTGTACAAGTTAGACCTGTCACCGTGGGGGACTTTCTTTCCACTTTGGTTTTTGTTGATACTGCGCTAATTGGTAAAGCTACAATTTGTGTCACGTAATCTACAGGTAAAAGTGCAAAATGACAAAAGTTAAAGACCACCACCTCACTACAACTTCCACCTGCTGCTGATTTTCTTAAGGCGTCAGGGTGTGAACTATCAATATAAGTTAGCTTTTATTAACAAGTTGTTGTCGACAGTCGCCACATTTTTGCCCGCATACACATCAGAGTTTTCCTTTAACTTGAGACACAGCTAAGAGGTTACTATAGCGGTGTAAAGTCCTGATGAGGAGGTCAGTGACGATGGCTAATTAGGTTGGTGAGAGCCTCCTCCTTGTGGGAGATACTTTTCAGGAAAAATGGGCTTGTCATTCAGAAAAGCTCACACACAATCATGCTCAGTTTTTTTTAAGGGTTACATTGCCTAACTGTCATTATTGACTATATTTGCAATAGAAAGTAAGAGGGCGAGGGGGGAGAAGCCGCTCAAAAGAAACAATACTGTATTTAACACACATTGTGTTCTGGCGGATCATTCAAGATGACGACTGTCCTCAAATCTTGTATCGCGAGACCGTGACAAAGCTAATAACTTCTTTTCTGTCTTTTTAGATCTTGTCCTCAATCGAGCTTCTCCAGCATGCCCTCCCGAAGATAAACCGCAGTGCCTCAGAACCATCCCTGCACCGAGTCTCTCACACCGAGGATATCAACACCTGTACCCTGACCTCCACCAGGCTGCCTGTTTTCTAGAGCCTCGGACTGCGACGCCCGCCCCCTCCTCCTCCTCCTCCTCCTCCACTCCTTACGCCCGTCCTCCTCTGAATATACAAAATACTCCAAACGTTCAGTATTCCCAAATTGTCTGCATACTGATGCTAACCAACAGATGCACATGCAATCATACGTATCCCCATGCTAATCAATAAAATGTGAGAGGAGAGAGGTATAGCGAGAGGTGCATCCCAGATTGATTCGAGCCTTTAGTGGTGATGCATCGCACTTGGATGGACACATGAAGATATGTCAGCGATGCCTTACCCGACACAAATTGAGAAGAAGTATGCAGAGGCCTGATGTGGGCATTCGTCTCGGTCGAAGTTGTAAATATATGCACGCACGCCTACCTAAGACAATGATGAATGGACATTGAAGGAAGCGTCAGAGAAACGAACGTGCCTCTGGATTTGGGTTCTGTGACGTGAAGCGCGGCCTCCGATTAGGCCGTCCTGGTTTCAGATGAAGAGGACTTTTTTTTTTTTTTTTTTGTGACTTTTTTTGTGGGTAACTTTGGATGAATTCTGGCCTGTCAGACAGCGAGCGTGAGGGATGATGGAAATCTGCACATTTGCGCAAAAGCAGAGATTCTCTGTAAAGTCTTCTGTAAGATATCCACACATTCTTATCCGTCCTCTCCATCGACGGGTTAGCGTGAGCTGGACTTTTTGACAGTTGTCTTAAAGATTTAAAATGATTTGAAGACTGATTTGTTTTCTTTTTTTTTTTTTTTTAGTTTATCATGTCACTCTCAAGAGGTTAAACATTTTATTGTGAACTTGGTGGGAAAGTTGTCTATTCGATATTTTAATAAAATTAAGTTAAATTTCTTTGCCAAACTATTGGTCACGTTTCGTATTTCTTCACACGGTACAAGACAAGGCTAAGTCAACACACTCACGCCCAATGAAGGTCAGCGATGTGGACGCTCGGCGTCGGATTATCGCCACTTCACTGGCTTGTTAACAAAGTGAAATCCCACACATGTGCAAGACTTTGTGGCAGAGTGTGATGTTTGCAGTAGCACTGGCAACGTGGTGTAACCTCACTGGGGATCCAGTCCAGACACGCCACCATGGGAATCCACCATTGGCTGATGCCCGGGAGGGCTGCATAGCCACTGGCAAGCTCAGTGGAACAACAATCATCCAGCAAGGGAGGGACCTGCGGTGGAAAGAGAGAAGACAGTTCTATTTTGTTTTAGTGTAAACATCCAATGTGCAGTTCCTGCTGGGCAGGACGACTTTGCTTCGTTTTAGTCCCATGAACAGATTTACAGTAAATATGGGAATATTTGCTGTGATCCAAGAAGAGAAACAAAGTGTTTATTTTGTTTGTGGCTTCATGAAGTGAAGGCGACACATGACATGTGATGGAAGCATTTTAAGTTCAGTCTCATTTCAGTAAAACACTCGACCATGAGGTAGAAAAAAAAAAAAGGCCTGGCATGATCAAAAATAGAGCAATAACATCGGAGCAAAGCCATAGGTATTATTTCAAAAAGTGCTCTGCTAAATGTGTTTATCTGTTCTATTTCTGCATCCTGACAAGCTGCACAGGCTGGTCAAAATGAAACCCACAGAGCCTTCAGGTCCTGGTTCACTGCCAGACAACAGCTCCGTCCTCTGGCCATCCTGCATGAAGATCGGCCACCAGTGGTGGAAAATTGAACAAAAATGGCCTCTGTGACGTCTCTGAGTTACATTTGACTTGATATATATTGATTCATAACATAAACACAACATACAGTATTTATCACCAGTGTCAATGGAAAGGATTGACACTTGTAGGACTGCATTTTATTGTATTGTTCTTATTGACCGTGTGATTTGTTTTTGTTGTTCTTTTTTCATGGCTACTCTACTAAGAAAAGCCTCTGGAGCGGGATTCAAACTTGAGATTTTTTTTTGTTGTGAGTTAACTGGGCAAACTTCTTCAAATATTATTCAACATCTGACACAAGTCTATGTTCAATATAAACACTAGAACTACGTGTGAGTGTGTGTAACTGTCTGTCTCTGACCTATCCAAGGTGCTTTATATCTGTAAGTACCAAGTCTTTTTTTTTGTTTTTGTTTTTTTCCACACAATATTGCTAAAACTATGAAGGTAAAGGTATTACTAGGAAAGTACAAATTAGACCCTTTGCTTTGCAAAAATGAGCTCTCTGATGTTTTTCCTCATTCCACTGTGTTGAAAGGCACAATTCCCATCAGACAATTCAGACTCAAAGGAAAGTGAAAGATACATTTAATGAAGGTGATTTGACAAATACATCTTTCAGCCATTCTGCTCCCATTGTGTCACTCAATACAACATTTTTCTTATTCTATTGGGCTCGTCAGTATAGGAAATAAACAGCAGCAATTTAAGTGCTATTTTCTAACATTTAAACAATAAAAGATCCTCTGCAAATATAGATACTAAATGTGGACTAGAAAATAATTGAGGTGTAAATGTAAATGTAAATGTTTATGGTTGTATACATTTGAAGCCTGAGTGAAAAATATAGCTCAAGTGCTTTGTATAACCACAACACGTCTGAAGCTGTCTCCAGGCCTCTCCTGTCTCAACTCCACCACCAGATGGCAACAAAAAACGCAGTTGAACTTTATCATGTTGCATTTGTGAAATGAATTACTCTAAAGTGTAAACTTGAGATACTATTTTTCCGTACTATTTTAGGTAGGACATAGTTTAACTTATTTTAAGCATGCCTTTTAAAGGAAACCAGGTTTAAGAGGCTACTTTTGGCTCTGGGAAATTATGGTAGCAATTTATCTCGTTTTTTTTTTTTTTAAATTTTGAATAAAATAAATCCAATATTCAGTTTAAATGATAATCAAATCAAAACGTGTCAGTTTCACTTGTAATCAATTAAAAACTTTCCAGTTCCAGCCAAATTATTTAATGAAAGCAGTGTTGTGATTTGTTGCATTATATTAAGATATAATGTGTTATTTTAGTTATATAATGTAACTTTTTTGCATTTTATTTAATATTTTATTATGTTATAACAAATTCAATATGTAAAGCTGTCTTGCGTAATTGTGTATGTGTTTTATAACATGTTTTGATATGCTGTGTTTTGTATGTTATGTTGTTATGTTGTGTTGTGTTGTGTTGTGCTGCATTGTGTTGTGCTGTGTTGTGTTGTGTTATTATAACAGAAGAGGTTGAGGAAGTAGGTGTTTGATAGGTTGCATTATGAACTTTCCGATGTATTTTATGTCATATTATGTTGTTATAACATGTATATTCTGTAATGTTATGTTTTGTGTTTTTGGATGTGTTGTATGATGTCATGTTTTCTGTTTTGTTATCCTTTTTGTTTTGTGCAGGCCATACTTGTTTTATCTTAAATAATATCATAAATGTTTTTTAAGTAATATATGTCATGATGTGTTGTACTTGACTGTGACTGTCACGCTATGATGTATGTGTATGTTCTGTTGTTATATTACGTTTCAATGGTATAAGTTTTAATGACATTCAGAAATCTCAATATTTCTGACACACCAGCTCATTTCTTCCTTCATTTTGGGTTAGAAGTGCTTCTCTTCACCTGAGTTCTTCAGCAGATGGCGGGTGCAGAGTACCCCCACAGGGTGCAGGTTGCTCATGTTGTGCCGCAGACTGGCAGACAGCTGGCTGAAGTCTAGACCAAGATCATCAGCTGCAGCCTCAAGGACCTCGTGGAGTTCCTCCTCTTGAGTTTTTAATGGCTTTTACTTCAAGTAGGCCAAGTCGGTGTGCTCCCCATGAGGAAAACAATCATCAGCAACATCTGAGAAATTCAGGTTGAACATGTTTGACCTGTGGGAGATATTTATTATTTGGCAAAACAGACCAATAGAATTAACTGTAAAGTGACTTTAAACCCAATGGTCTTATAAAGTCATACGTTTTCTCATAATGGTTCTGTGCTGCAGAACCTCTGGAATCATGTTAATTGTCTATAATTAACTTGGAGTATTGATAGCTGTTCACAGAATTTGGAACAGATTCTTATGTCATGATCAACATGAAAATGAGCAGAATTAAGACATCATATGAGTAAATGAGCAAACCCCTAATCGTGTAGAAATGTATAATGTACAGCTATGAGTTTAGAGTATTTTATGTCTGGTTAATATCAAATCTGTTTGGTAACAGATGGATTATAGACAAAAGAAGAAACAGAAACAATAATGACAAATATGGCAACACCAGATCCAATTTGTTGGTCATTTATAGTTTAATGCAACACAAATTTGGCAGGAAGATGCTAAAGCTGTTTAATAATCGCTGTCTGTATCCACCTCTTCACATTTTGTTGCCCCTTAATGGCCTGCAGTGTGTGTGTGTGTGTGTGTGTGTGTGTGTGCATGTGTGTGTGTGTGTGTGTGTGTGTGTCTGTCCACATGTTACGGAGGCTTCATAAAATATTAAATTGACAAAATATCTAGTTTATTGAAATTTCCAATCCTCAAAACGAAAGTCAAGAAGCAAAGAAAAGCTATTGTTAAAATCTTCATGGGCATAACACACGTTCTCAGATCTGATGTTCATCCCAAAAATGCATGTTCTTAATAAAATTTACACCAATTTAATTAGAAATAAAGAGGTTTTCCACTGATTTATAACCAAGAAGCATTGTTGACAGATATAAGCTATTAAACACAATTTCTTCTGACTTTATCTGCATAGTTTCATAAATTGCATGCTGGAATAGATTCACATACACGTATTAGAGGAGCTGATGATTCATATAGATGAGAAAATTGCTGCTTTATTCAGAGAATAAACTTGCAAAGGACTTCTTCAGTTTATGGATCATCTCAGCATCGGCAGTATCAGTAGCCGTGTGGAAAAATGACGTGTCTTTCCCTCCAAAAGCACGTCTCAGAGACTGGGATTTGCTGAAAGAGAAGTGAAATATTAGTTTTTATGATCAAAGTGAGACTGAGCATGTGTGAATTCAAATGCGAGTTTGATTTAATATATCTGAATAATTCATAAGGATTACTTATGGTATCATTTCTTACTTCAGCTGGGGAGTTCCCTGTGGTTTTTCCCCAATGATCCCTTCCAGCTGCTGCCTGTGGTCCACAGCTGTCTCCGGGATGCTTGCTGAGGAGAACCGAGCTGCCGGTTCCTGCTGTGGCCGAGATGGATCCCGGTACTCAGGATGCACAGAAGAAAGTGAGTTACACTGGACCTGCGGAACTCCTGATGTTGGAGCATCGTGATTCACAGCCTGACAAACTGCAGGCCTTAGCTTTGTGCTCTTATCCTTTGCAGTTGATTCCAGGGTCAACGTCAGTGCAGGCTTTTGAGAAAGAAATCCTTGGGTTTCCTTTGGATTCCCTAATGATGGCATAGACAATACTTATGACCTTCAAGCAATATGATTGAATGATGAGTAAAAATTGAAATATGTTGTTTGTTTGTGTATTTTAAGCAGATTTGTGGTTCATTCTGAAATATTTGTATTCCACATTTTTAACACAGAAGACAGAAACGTCACAATATAAAGGGAACAGCAGCAGAGGGGAGTCAATATTACAATGCAGTCATCTCTACACACTGTCATGCATTGAGAACATTGCAGTGCAACATGTGGACGGTTGCCTCCAAGACTATGTAAATGATGAGGCAAGTGAGATTTGTCAGCACAAGTGTTCCCTTAAACAGTAGGCGACACAGGGTACAACATAACACACGTGAGGACGCAAACATATTGCAAAGGAAGCTTTATTGCCAGTGACAGAGGGGAAAGATCCATAAAGGACTTTTTTTTCCCGACACAATATATTGTATTGTGATCTGGATTTAAAACAACTCCTCACTGGTTTTTAAAAGTACCACGATCCATAATAGTTACAACCCACCAGGTCTGAAGACAGAAGTATCACCTCAACACAAGTTGAAAAAACATGCCCCTTTTACACGGATCAAATGTTTAATCACAGTCATCAAACCAAGGCCAAAAGGTGCAGCTGTTAGCAACCTCGGGACCTTCACATGTTCTTCCCTTGGAAATCATTGTCATGGCATATTTCCTATTAAACAGAACAACACATCCATAAAGCCTCAGGCATGGCTTTTACAAGGATACGCTCACAGATACAATGGCACTTTATACAAGTTAGCTTGCTCAACATGTTTTTTTTTCACTACGATGAGAAAGAAATTTGGGAAAACGGTATAGATCTCTTTTTACAGTTAATTTGGTTGCTTTTTAGCTGTTTCACCATTTAGGGGTTTTACGTGACAAGGCTTCCACAAAAGCCATGAGACAACGACAAGTGGTTGAGAAATCTGTGTAAAAAAAAAACAACACAACTTTGTGTGTGGATGACTATAGCTTTTTGAATCAATTCGATGGAAGATCTGATTTGAAAACAAGCACAATATTGATTTAAAAGAAACAAGATTTGTATTGCACTTTCTCCATCAACTCACAGGGATCTGTAACATGGGCACGGTACGACTACAGATGTCCTCACTAAGCCCTCAGAGCACTTGCACTGTTGTCATGGCAACGCCTCCATGATAGCTGATACCCGGTGCGGGAGCAATGGAGGTGGAGGGGGGCTTTCAAACTGGCATTAACGTGGCAGGTCATACATTACACACCTTTTCATTATCAGGAACCACACGACTGGATGCAAAAAAGACGACGACAATCGAGAAACAGCTGTGTGATTCAGAACTGGCAGTTTGAGAGGTTAACTATCACCTCGGAGCACTGGTCTCGGATAAAATTACACACTGCTTGTAGCAAGCTGCAGGATTAGCATTCCCCTCACTGTTATTTACATTATGGGTTACAGGAGTGCAAAGGCTAATGGAGAGAAAATAATATTTTCTTTGGTTTAAAATTATACAAATATATTGAAGTTGCGTGTTAAGACACCTGCACAGCATCATACATAATAAAATCTTTGATAAATCTTTTTAATATCTATTATATTTTCCTCTACTTTGTAAATAATCTCTTTTTCTGGTAATCCTGTGACACTGATGTAGGTGGAAGAAATTAATTTTCAGAAAGGCAAAATACTGAATGTCTCAACTGTATGTGTAGCCTGTGGAACTTATAATATGCATTTGTTATGACACATTCACAATGCATGAATCACAGGGAACACAGCCTAGATAAACACAGCGATGTTACGTGAACGTCCCACTTGATCAGACATATATAACTGACTTGCACCTGCTTTTGTATCAGTCATGCAAAACAAAAATAAATATCTATTATCATATGTACGAAAATAATCACCACTACAGTCGTACACACCCACTTACCATATACATATTGAGATATACACAGACTTCAAACTGTACGATTGCCCACAGTTTGAACAATATCTAAAGGTAAACACCAAAAATTAAGAAATAAAAAGGGAATTGGAGGGGGCAAATGAAAGATTCGTAGCTGGGCCAAACAGGTAGCACAGAGCAGCACTGAACTCAGTGTAGGCACAATCTGCTTTACATCATCAACAACAGCCCCAACGAATAAAAACCACAGCTATCAAAACATAGGTGACCTATACAAGCACACAAATCAACAGGTCAACAAGTAGACAGTACATTTTTGACACTGCATAGAATTAAAAACACAGTCCAGGCCAGCTCTCAGCTGCATGAAGCTCATCCCACCGAGATCTGATTCTTGCCATTAGCCTCCTCACACAATGTCTGCGCTTGGTTTCAGCTAAGGTACGTCATTGTTGTCTAGACTCTGAAACTAGCATTTGACTTGGGTCACTCAATTGGCCTGGACTGGTTTTGGACCCACTGCAACGCCATTACAGTCGAGTATGTACTGCAGACAACCTTGAGGTGGGCGTCCTGCACCATTCTTAGTGACTTCACCGATAATTTCTCCCTTCTGGCCAGTTCCCTAATAGGAAAAACAAAAAACAGAAGAAAAAAAAGTTATTCCTGTTGCAACAATTACAACAGCTTTTGAATGGTGACATTTTAATTTGCACTGCTGTCAGATTGACATTCAAAGAGAGAGACATTCAAATTTTAAATGTAAAAGAAAAAGAAATGACTTGAATCTATATTATTATCACTATATTACCAGTGATTCTTGACTAAACCAGCCTTTTGTATTTGTCCACTGTCCCTGTGTTGCTGTACCTGGGACGGCTGGATGGTGGTGGGTCTCTGTGGAGCGTTGGCCTCCTTCTCAGCTAACTCCATCATTTTTGCCAGCACCATATCGGCGATGAGCTGCCGGTCCTCGGCCTGGTGTTCTCCTACCAGAGGCATGGCGGACCCCACAAACTATGCCATATGAAACAAAGATGGGTGGTGTAAACACAATAAAGTACAATCCAGGAAAAAAATTCAAACTGTGGGACGCGCAATTGGCTACAAAAAAATGTCACTTTGACTTGATAATCAGCCGAGGCCTCTCACCTCTGTGATGTAATCTTTGCCATCTTTCCCATGGATAGCTTTGACTGCACAGATTTCCAGACCCCCATAAATCTCTGAGCAGGTGTCGACCCACAGTTTGTACCTGAACACAGAACCGGGGACACATCAATGCTGAAAGACCCACATCCGAGTCTCGATCTGCTTGAAGTTTAATCTAAAGTCCATTGATATGGCTTTGCTGTAATTGGTACTATGTGTAAAACTGAAAGGGGTGAATTGCATAAATGAAAAATAATGGTATGATTTACACTTTCTCGTACTTGTACTATATCAGACACTCACCTGTCAGTCATGGCCACCTGTTCGAGCATTGCGGAGCCGGTGTTGCTCTTCCAATTACCAGATATAGATGTTCTCCTGATGAAATAAATGAAAACAAATGAAGTTATGTTTCTGTTTAAAAGCGAAGGACCAAAAGCGTAACGATACTTACATGTAGGCTTTGTAGTCAGTGCCGATCTTCTGGATTCTGATGTCGTATTTAGAGTCTATAAGAGGTTCTGTGGTCGTGTACGTCTGAGTGAGTGCCACGACACTGGCTATGTCCTGGAACTTGCTGTGGTTATCCACCTTTACCTGAATGCAAATATGATTAAAAACAAGAGGAAAAAAAGAGTTAACACAAGGGGTCAATTTAAAGCAATATGGTCCGTTATAGACATTTGTTTACCTTTCCAACACCAGAGTGAGCATGTCCAATCTTCACTACAACAGGGAATGACGGCATACTGACCTAGAGCAGGAAAGGATTTGTGTCATTATGTTGAATTTCTCTCAAATGTCACGCAAATTGATATTTTGGTATTTGTTAGGATTCCCACCATCTCCTTGTAATTAGGGTAAAAGGTCTGCTCAATCAGTGGAAATTTATCAGCCCCCAGTTTCCTGTAGGTGTTGATAAGTTGGGCAAACTGTGAAAGAGAAATCAAACAAAAGGTGATAGTGATAATATTTTCCGCGCAGGAATCACTGTAATTTAAAGCAATAAAGAAAGCCATAGAACACAATTGTTATTGCTCCTTTGCTGTCTGCGCTCCTCAACAGGAAAGGGTTTCCTACCGCCCACGGCTTGTCACAGAGGTTGTAGATAGACTCGAGGGAGTTGATGCTCGGCACGCCGCCATACTGCAGACCAATGATCAGGTTGCGAAAGTCCTCATTCTGGGTCATACTGAAGGCATGCTGGCGAATGAGGACAAAGTCTGGCTTGAACGACCTAAAAAACACAAAAATGCAACAGAGAAGTGAAACAAACTGATCGGAGACGATGTAGACTGTGGGAAGTGCAGAAAATGAATCACGCATCCAGCACTGTGGGTGCAGACACATCCATTAAGTAATCAATACTGATTTGTATATTCAAATCCATTTGTGGAAAAGTGTCCCGTGAGAGAGTGTGTATGTGTGTGTGTGTGTGTGTGGGTGTGTGTCTTACCTGATGACTTTGGTTCCATTTCTGAAGACTTCCATGTTGACATTGCAGGTCCCGTTAGCGTGAGCCACCACGTTGATTTCATTGAATTGAGCCTTTCAAATAAAGAAGAACAAAGCACTTAAACTTCTTTGCACAGCTTCACAAAAGAGCCTGAAATGGATCTCTCTTGCAACATTAGACTCACCTGTTCCACTTTGATGTCATAATCCCCTTGGATTTTCTTCCCCCGGAACAATTTTGCCCTGAGTAACAAGAAATATATAAGCTTTTAATGTCGTGTGAATAATAGAATTGCATACATTTCTAACAATACATTTATGAAACACTTCCAATCAAGCATGTATTTGATTACGCTCTCATCGCAGAACCTGATGTTAACGGTGTGTGTCTTTGTGAGCGCAATGCAGATAAAATGTTTCGGTTTCTGCTTCTCCAAGTGCAAATACACACAATTTATAACACTCCTACCCCTCAAACTGGCAACAGAGGCAGCACGGAAACACTGCAACGTTCCTAAAAACAGCATAAGTACTTCAAAAACAAGCAGCACTGGCTGGGGAGAAGATGACAAAAAAAAAATATCCCCATGCACACATAGACCTCACAAATTCAGAAAAAGGCTGCACTTTCCATGACTTGTGATTCAGCGCTTTAGTATACTTTTTATTTTTTTAGTATGCTATTTTTCAGCTTGAATATCAATGTCACACTCGTATCTTTTATTATTTCTTCGACTTTGTGTGGAGAAGAATTTCTAGTGGGATATGAGATTGAGATGGATTGTAACCCAAATCCACACACCGATAAAAGAAAAAAGAAAACCAACACTAAAATCATTGCTGGTGTTCAGTTTCTTTAGCTTTTTATTATCCTAATGTGCAAGGGGCTGGCCCCTGACAACATAGATCTGATTGCAAAGACTGCTGGGGTGAATCGATACTAAGACTCGTCCAAAAAAAGAACTCATCCCATCTATTTTCCTAAGTTGCCATAGAGATTGTCTCATTGTGATTTTCTCTTTCCAAACTAACAGCCAGCTGCTTCATCTGCAACAGAGGCACAGACACCAAAAGAAGATTTATCCAAATACAATTTAAAGAGTGTAGATGTCTCAGAGAGGCCCGTGTCATTATATTATGCCGATGTGTTTTGAGCTTCTTTCTTTCTTCCTTTTTCATTTCGTTTGTATTGCACTGCTGTCACATACACTCCTCTGCCTGCTTATTTAATGAGGAGGTAAAGCTGAATAATTCATTCACAATCTAATTAGAGCATGGGGATCTATTTAGCTGGGAGAGAAAACAAGCATTAAAATATGAATCATAGCTCGTATATTTGAGAAAATGAGAAGCCTGCTCTGCACCGAGATGAATGCTGTTTTGCAATACACAGACAGACGGAAGGAGACAGTGTTTCCTAAATATGACCCCGAGAAACAAACACGGAGGCGTAGACACATGAAGACAACAAGCCTGTTATTTCATTTTGCACACTGAAAAATTAATCTCTTGTCAACACTGGAAATGACTACGTATACTTAATAGGATATGATGAGACTGGTCACTTTTGTGGAGAGAACTTCAGGTTTAGATTAGAGGCCGCACGACCAGAAAGGACGTGATCTTTAAACGCAGTGCATTCATGTGCGTTAGTAATTGTTAGTCATCTCACAGCAACCACGTCCTTTGGTGAGAGTCTGCCTTACTCCGTGTTAAGTCTGGCCTTCCTGCAAAAAGTCAAGGACATTATTGTTATAGACTTAGTTTGCAGTTTATTTGGAGAAACCATACAGCTACAGCAGTCACAAACACCAGAGTTTATTATATTTCACTGGCACCTGATGATTCAGTTTGCTATTCACAAAGTCTTAGAAGCATATCGTATTATTCTGATCACATTTTTATCGGGTTAGCACGGACAACGAGAAGATCTCCAGTTTTGGTGTCTCCCCATATTGAATTTGTTTCTTCTCCCTGTGTGTTTTTGCATTGCTTTTCCCTCTGTACTCTCTGCCACAGTATAAAAAGAGAGCCTGACTCTCTTGTGACCTGTCCTGGTTGTATTCTGCTTTCACCCACAGTCACCTCAGATCGATTCTGTCACCCTCCACAGTGCAGATGATTAGTGGATAGAGGAAACGTTTTTTATATATGTGCAATAGTTTTTAGCTGGCTATACTGAATAAATAACCACATGAATATATGTTGGCCCTGATTTCTGCTTTCAACCTTGACTAAAAGCCTTACAAATGGCCCGGAGTGTTCACAGTGAAATGAGTCGGGCATGAGGGCTAATGTTTACTTGTATCATTTATTTGCAAGAAAAAAAAAAAAAATCAATATGGGCGCACTTGAATTCAAATAGAAGACCAGAAAATGGAATGAGACCAAAACCAGGTTCTATTTTGTTTGTGTGATCCCGATTTCCCAGATTGAAAAGAAAAACAACCACTTTAATTAAGCTAATGGCTGCAGGTTGGTTGGTCACAATGACAAATTACATTTAGCCTGGAGTGAATTTACATTCAGATGATTCACTCCAGAGCTTCATATGCTGGTAATATTGCTGAATTTTAATGTCTTCACATTACCTGCATAATATTCTCACAGAACAGGTCATTATAGGTTCAATAAGATTACATTTACAGACATGGCATCAGTGAAAACAGTGTTTTTCGTATGTAAATGTGTATATTGGGAAATATTAAGAGGGAAATATGTGCATCTATTTCAGATAATATTGTAAAGAGAATAAAGGAGCAGCACATCTCATGCAATTAGTCAGACAAGTAAGACGGCGAACCATCTGCTCCTCCTGTCATAAGAGCAATTTATAGCCTTCCAGGAAGAAAACGAACCTCTGTGACTGACTGGAAGCCTCATCTAATATACACATTTTGTTTACCCTTTCCCATCTTAGTGCTTTACAAGTGTAAACCCGATTAATCAAAAATGTTAAGATTACAAGTAGTGATTATTTAGATATGACTTACACCGGTGAACTTTCATTATTTTGAAAGCCATAAAAGAATTCATCTTTGCTATCATGGAGTGCAAATTGTGATCGAGCACAACAAGGATATTTGAGAATAATATCTATTGACACTCTAAAATGGGTCAATTAAGCTTATTGATGCTTAAATTACAGTGTGATATCTGTAGGACAACTTGATATTTAGTGATAATGTGATAAAGTGACATTTCTCCTTCCATCACACTGAAACCAGGTCAGCTCGATACAAACATCTGAATAGTGAGTTCAGTACTTTACTTCTCCCATTTCGTGTTCTCACGATAATAAAAATCATACCATCTTTATAAAAATGTATTTCAGAAACTGCCAAAGACAAATTTATAACATGAATATTCATCTTCTGAGTTTTGACTGAATCATCTCATAAACAGCGTTTGAAGCTTCTGCCAGATACAATCAGTCAACAGACGTCTTTCCAGACTGGGGGCTGCGCCTGGTGGGACCACCAGGTCTCACAGCAGCAGTAACAGAAGAGTCTTGACTCTGGCACTGAGCTGGGGCACAGAAGACGAGCCCACATTACAGAAAATATTAGGTGCTCACTCAAACTCGTGTGAAAACGAGGGAACATTTCATCTTCTTATAACTTGTCAGCAGCTATAATTCAGTTTATTTTTTTGCGAGTATTGAATCAACTGAATTAATTTCCCTCATGTACCTTCCATACATACCTTTATAGTCCCCAAAATATGAAAAAAAAAAACGCTTTACTATTTTAACCAAAAGCAACTTGTTCAGAGACACCACATGTAGGTGAAAGGTCTCAGAAAGGCAGCCAAAAGAATCCACATGTAGTAAACAAACATGTACAACCTCCCTCTTCATGACATTGAGCTGCCATAAAAAATACATGCTATGCTCAGGCAGGCGAAGCCAGCTGAATGAATCATTTTAGCAGAATCTCCAGTTGTTGTGCACCAAATAGAAATGACAGAAGATGTGACGGAGAACATCAGTAGTGTAAAGGGAATATCGAGGTAATAAAATGTTTTTAAAATGAAAAAAACTGCAATAGGATGACGATGGCATAGCATCGAACTACCTTACATTTTTATCACGATTAGAAATTACTTTGGTTGTGTGTCTGAAATACCCACAGTGAAAATAATGGTGAGTGAACCTTCACTCTACTCACATTCCAACATAATTGCCATTTTCCATTAGGATGGCCTTTGATGAATGACGAGCGTCTCTATTTAATACATTACATTGTCTTTCTCTGCCAGATCTGCAGAGCAGTGGCACCATATTGGCACATCCCACTGTAATTGTTATTCCTCAGCGAGACACGGCCCTCGTACTTGTGACAAATGTTGAAGAAGTTACAGCGAGATGGCTGGTGTCATTTTTTTTATTTCATCTTTTTCTCAAGGATCTGGGTATCAATATTTAAATGGCCAATCCTCCACAGACCACACACACACACACACACACACACACACACACACACACACACACACACACACACACACAGAGACACAGAGGCCATCTTGCTGGAGACTCTCCGTGACACACAACACAGTGTATAATGTTGACAAGAAAAACAACAGACAGTCTACCACCCAGAGTCCAATGTGTTCCTTCGTCCTGTGAGTTTGCAAAAGGCTTCACAGAGCTGACATTCAGTTTTCTGTTTTCTCTCTCAATGTAGCAGTGATTGCCCTTGAATATTTACACAGACGTAGTTAACGTCCCCTTTATTCAACAAATGTTGGCCATTGAGTGACAGAGTTGCTGGATTTATGATTTGATTATTTGTGGATCACAAAGAGTGTTTTCAATCTAAATGGATGTGCTAACTCATTAAGATCGCCTTCAACCCAAGAAGACTGACACCAAGCCTGTTTCCAGCTCCCTCCGAGTGAGCTCCTGGGGGACAGTGAGTGGCTTAAATATCTGAAGACAGGCCAACTCTCTTCAGGTCAACGACACAATGGACTCTCTGTCCAGGAACGATGTATACAGTTTTTTGGAAAGCTGTCCACCATGTGTTGCAGCCTCTGATATTGATTTTACTGTATGTTAGTGCAATGTGTATCATGTGATGTGCTGCCAGTGAGGAGGGGGAACCCCACTGATCGAGGTACAGCACTGCAGTATTTACACTTCCTCCACAGAAACAATGTCAAACATTGTACCATGTTTTAGAAAGGGTCAAATACAACATTATAGAGTGATGATTAAACCATTTCACATAATTCATATTTGTACAAACTGATAAAATAAAAAGGCTTTTATGTTGGTAGATGTCAGGGAATATAAGAATTTTCTACAGAGAAATAGACTGGATGGGGACGAATCAAAGCCTGCAGTCTTGGTGTAATGCAATCATTTCTGAGACTCAATGAACCGTATTTTGTTAAGCAATGACTGTCTTTATGTGATATAAAACTGGCGTGACACGCCATCAAACCCCAGCAGTAGAGCTCATTCATGTCTGCAGGTTGCTTTGTACAGATGTTTCAGTAGTTCTTGCCTAATGAGTACATTCAAAGGCACCACGAGGGGTGAATCTATAAAGCAAATAATACAAGGTGAACTGTGTGAGGTTGAGTAGAGCGACATATTGTCTTACCACTCCTGCTGAGGTTCATCGATGACCAGGAGAATCTTAAACTTCTTGGACGTCGTGACTTGGGTCTGCTCCACTAGCCCTGCTGAGGCAGCTGTCTGCTTCACCACATTGGTGATGGAGCTGAAGAAACCGGCTCCTGT
>OMNM01009061.1:6599-31455 GCA_900302745.1 Parablennius parvicornis | reverse complement strand
AAAAAAAAAAAAAAAAAAAAAAAAAAAAAAGACCAAATCTGCCTGCAAGACAACAACAACAAAAAAAAAATGTCAGCGATGGGTTCTCTGGAGATGCAACGTTTTCTCTTCCTAGATTCTCAAATGATGTGACAAATACTTTTGTTGATATCTGCAGACAGACATTACTGGCGTGACCGTGCACAAAATGTTTGCTGTTTGCCGATTCTCTGTTGAGAAGATGTTGCTAACAAAGGCCCCCTTTACACGACAATATGTCAAATGAAAACGCATCGTTTTTGCATTTTCACCTCAGAAAAGTTTCGAAAAAGGTTTGAAAAGCTTAGAAAACACTGCAGTTTTCATGTTTAGCCACTAGTGGGTGCTGTTGTAATGAAACTGTACACACAACTGCGCAAAGAACAAACAATAACATTTAAATCGGGAGTGTACGGACATTCGTACGGACAGACGACCAGGTTGGATTGTTATTACTGCTGAATCTCGACTTGGAGTCATGAGACTCTGTAGGAAAACATTGTTCTAATTGTTCATCTACTGAGCATGTGCAGAAGAACTATTTACTATGGCTGTGGTGCACATGCGCAGTAGCATTGTTTCATAAAAGTTGTATTTTCCCCATTTCGCGGTGGAATCCAAGTGCTTTCAAAAAGTCCGTCATTCAGACGGACCCATAACGAAAAGTTCTGCCTTTTCACTTCAAAAACCTAAAACTCTCCGATTTCTCACTTTGAAGCAAAACATTGTTGTGATTTAGCATTCACAAATAGCAAAAACAGCAAATCTTAACTCTCACTTCCTCATGGGTTTATTTCTTTTTCTTTTTTTCCAGGTAGTGTACAAACGAGCTGACATGGCGATTGGCTCGCTCACGATCAATGAAGAACGTTCTGAAATTATCGACTTCTCGGTGCCGTTTGTTGAGACGGGCATCAGCGTGATGGTGGCACGCAGCAATGGAACGGTTTCCCCATCAGCCTTTCTGGGTAAGAAACACAATTAAAGACGCGACAATATGTATACCACTGATTAAAGTTGGTTTACTCAGATGAGAAACTGAGATATCCTTGATCGTGGCTTAAAAGAATAGTGAGAACAATTAACAGAATGACTTTGCCACGGTTTTGCAATCGAGATTTTGCTGGCAGAAATTTCACAACACTGCAAAGAGTGACTACTGCAAACAACCAGTATTAATGGAAATCAAAGCAACACCATCAAAACAGTGGTCCTCACGTTGTCGCTCAAAAGATTTTTTTTTTGTACTTGTGATTATATGAGGGGGTCGAACTCCTTCTAGTTCAGGGGCCACATACAGACCTCTTTCATCTTGAGTCGATCTCCGATCTCCAATATAAAATATTCCACTAATAACCTTTAAACTGAAATTTTTAAAGGTTTTCTTTGCCGTGGCACAGAGTATAGGTGATGGAAATATCTATATTTTTGCAAAAAACAAACAATTATGACTGAAAATGACTAGAATCACTAAATGGAGCCAATTTGAATTAAACTTTCTGGTGCAAAATACAACAAAATATCCACAAAAATAAAACTAATCCCAGTTGTTGCATTATGGATGTTTTTACAAACTCAACTTTTCATGGCAGCATCACTCATATCTCAGCTCGGGTGTCAGTGTTGTGTTGTGTCTGTATATATAAAGTTGGTGCTCAGCACCTTCTTCATCACAACATTCCCACAAATCAGCCACGTTACAGTTCCCACTGTTATGAACCCCTAAGCTGCTAAAATCCCACCGTCATTAGGAGCCTCTTCATATCCATTTCGATTTTCTAGCTCAAACTTGGTAGCAGCATCTGTTATCCTGCAGTGTGATGAACATGTTTGCACCATTTTCCCCCCCCCACTTTCTTCCAGGATGGCCTACTTAAACGAGTTCTGTCTCTGCAGACGCTTCAGGAAACTTCCCATTAAGCTTTTATCCCGCCAATAACTGTAGCCTACAACTAAATCCCCTTACCCACCACACACAAACACACACACACCTAAATCCCTTTTCCAAACCCAAACAACAAAATTCAGCACAAAATCCTCAACAGTGTGTTTCCCTCTTCTTCATTTCCACATCAGTCACTTCTTCATTCTCTCTCCCGCTATCCCCGCGCCTCACACGGTGACCTCCATCACCGGCGGAGGCTGAGCTGCACGGAGGACAAAAGAGACTCACTTCAATCCCTGTTTGTCCTTCCACTCCTCTTCTCGCTCCAGAGCCCTATAGTCCGGCCGTCTGGGTCATGATGTTTGTGATGTGCCTGACCGTGGTGGCAGTGACGGTCTTTGTGTTTGAATACTTCAGCCCGGTCGGATACAACCGCAGTCTGGTGAGCGCCAAAGGTGAGTTTCACACATTCGCTCTGTCAATAAAATACCAGTTTTTGTAGCTACTTCCACAAAATAACTTGAAAGCTATCTTTGAATCCCAGCAAGCATTTGAGGGAAATACATAATATCCACGTCCTGCCGGGTTACAGTTTCTCAACCAGACGTTGGATCGAGGGCTAATCAATCCCAGTATGCGGCGCTGACGGGGCGTGCCTCGTCTCCAGGTCCGAAAGGTCATTTTCCCCGTTTTAATTAACAGTCATCGCCGTGCTAATCGAAGTGTGATTGATGGCGGTGGAACCCTACACGGCCACGCATTAGCAGAGACCGGCGCGGGGGGGAAGCGCACTGAGGCAGACCAGCGTGAGAAGTGAATAATAGATTTTAACTTGATTAAAGAAGAATGATTGAATCGTTTTGCTTTACCGTCGGTATTTTCACGGCAACATGTTATAGGCCGTCACTTCACTGATGGTACTGAATCTTTGTAACTTGTTTGCATAATTTTTTACTTGAAGATTTATTCCTGAATAAATTGAAATGAGTTTTTTGAGGAAACAAATGCATGTTTTTGGGTTTTTTTTCATCAAGATTTTGCCCAATTTTGATATAATCAATGAAACAACCGATTCGTGAATGTTGCTGAACTAAGGCTCCGTAAATGCAAAACGTCTCTGTAGCAAAAACGACACGTTTTCACCTGTCGTGGCATTCTAGGAGGATTTTACAAATATAAACGTCAGCAGCAACAGCTGGCCATTAAAATGGATAAACAAATAAAAATATGCATTCATATTGGACACAATACAACACTATCCTGGTTTAAGATCAGGTTTGTCAAAACTGGAGTATGAGCTCTGAAACATTTCTGAAAGTTTGATCAAACATGCAAACACTGGTCAAAAACTCCATGTAAACGCGCAGCCACCTGAAAAAATAAGCCAAATAAATCTGCCGAACTTGACTTTCACAACATAGTTCAATCAACAATGTGAACGCGTCACAATATAGAAACAAGTAGCTCTGAACTTAAAAACTCACAATGGTTGTTATTTACATGGGACCTTTAATAAACAAAACAATGATTAAAGACCAAAACACCAGTGGTTGGATCTACCTGGAAGGTGTGTGTGTAGTTTTCTGAACTGCATGAAAAGCCACACTTCTTTGTGACAGCTCAACAATGCTTATATAAGTTTGCGGGACTTAAAATGTGCCCGTTGAATCCTCTGTCTTCAGCTCCTGGTGGTCCAACGTTCACCATCGGGAAGTCCGTGTGGCTGCTGTGGGGCATCGTCTTCAACAACTCGGTCCCCATTGAAAACCCGAAAGGAACCACGAGTAAGATCATGGTCCTGGTGTGGGCCTTCTTCGCTGTCATCTTCCTGGCTTCCTACACCGCCAACCTGGCTGCTTTCATGATCCAGGAACAATATATCGACACGGTGTCGGGCCTCTCCGACAAGAAGGTGAGAGACGCAGAGCCCCCCGCTTGGTTATTGAACGTTTAAACAGACGGAGAGACTTTTTGTGTGTGAGATATGTAGGAATCCACGTCTTTGTGTCACATCATCTACGTCTTTGCTCCATTCACTCCTCAGCATCGACTAATAAACCGCGGACGGAAGAAAGACTCTCAGAAAGCCGTGTCAAGTAAAAGGATTTGGTGGTGAATGTCTCTGTCCTTTTCCGATCATCGGGGAGCCCAGCAGCATGAATGACAAATCAATTACAGCCTTCTGTCGATACAGATGGTGTCTGACGCTCAACTTGTCCCGTCAGTGTTCGGCTCTGTCCATCAATATTCTCCCTCCTCGCCCCGCGTCCGTGTCTCTCTTCACCCTCGCGCCGTTCAAACGAGATCACAAAATGTCAAATGATTGAGAGACGTGAAAGAAGAAAAAGGCCACAGTGCAAAACAACACCCACGCTCTTTTCCTTAACACTTAAGTGCGTGTGTGTGTGTGTGTGTGTGTGTGTGTGCTCATCCTGGAAACAGAACGTCAGAGGAGCTTTGCAGAAAATCTTTTCATTCGTCACACGGAGCGAGGCAGAGACTCCCAGGCAGGGATCAGCGGAGCCACCGCGCTGATCTATGATTTTATTAACCCTCGATGTGAATTAGCAGCGAAGCGTCGGCTGCCCTTTTATTTTGAAATCTCCCACGACAGAGGATTAGTTGAATGAGCTGGTTCACATCTGTCAGGTCTATCTTTTCTTTGTTTTCTTTTTCATTTAACCCATGAAGTGCCACCATGAAGACTGTGTTCTTTAGAGCGTCTGAAGGATGAACGCAGACAAATATAAATATTAATTTCTGAGGCCCTTTGTAAAAAAAATTTATAAAACTATCTGCATTATAGCAGTTCACTAAGAGAAAGCGGGAAAACTTTAGTAGTGTTTTGAGACGGTGCTCAGAGTCACTGAAAACGCGAACACGTGAAAATGTGAACACACAACAGCCCCCACTAGTGGCCCAATATGATACCTACGTTGTTTTCGGCATTTCTGCTGTTTCAATGTAAACAGACATTGTTTTGTCATGTGGTGCCATATTAATAAAGTTTAATTCAATTGAATGGAATTAAACATGAAACTTTTCGGAACTATTTCCCATGGCCGTGATAGGCATGTGCAACAAGGATACGGGCCCTGAGAGTTTCCAGAAGGTGGTGTTCTCCCCCGTTTCCATGAGTCCGAAGGCTTCCGAAAGGTTCTGCTTAAGGAGCCGTTTTCAAATAGTTGCTTTCAGTAGCTCTGAGCACCACTGTCGTATAAATGGACACATAAAACACAGCTGAAGTTTTGCGTTTTCACTTGAAATAGTTGCCGTGTAAACAAGGTGTGAAACGTCTTTCAGTAAAAATGTTTGAACAGCTCTTCTGAATGATAATTATTTTATTGGGGATGAATGAAGATAAACCACAAGTATCATCTCTAATATCCCGGCTGTGATGTGAGGTTTTGTCAAAACAGCTGATTATAGCATTGTGCCAATTCAACCGTAGCTGGTGCAGCTGAAGAGCGATTGTATTAAAACACACATACACGCACACATGCACATGTGCACACACACACACACACACACACACACACACACACACACACACACACGCACGCACAAGATTAGCCCATTCATTTGCGCTCAGCTCCAAAGGTTAATGCCACAGCGAAGATGAATAGATGTTTCCCGCTCGCGGTCTAATTGAGCTTTAACGGACGTATTTCTGCGTCACCTCGTGAAATGTGAACTTCGATTTGGCCGCAGATTGGACTGGATCGGGATCGTCTGTGGACTGTTGACTGATGTCAGATTTAATCGAATGAAGAGGGAGCGAGTGGCTTTCAGTCCGTTTATGGGGCCTTTCGGTTTTAGCGGCTGATTGAATCAGTTTGGTTTTAAAAGAAAATGGATTTAATTTAACTAAGAAAGTCCCTCGTTTTCTTTATTCCTTTCTACCCCATTCCTTCACTCTGAGGCCCGTTTCTTCTTGTTTGTCATTCGTTTCTCATTCACTACGCTTTCTTCCCTCTGCTCTTTCCCTCTGATGTTTTCTCTCATCTCTTCTTTTTCTTTACTTTTCCTCTGTTCCTCCCTGAACATACTCTCTGTTTCACTACGCCTGTTTTTCATTGCGTTTCTTCGCCTATGGCTCTCTGTGCTTACTGTTCTTGTTTTTATTTCTGTCATCTTTAAATCCATCCCTTCATCTCTTCATCTCTTCTCATCTTATCCGCTTCCAACTCTTCATCACTTTTCCCCCTCTTCCTCTGTGTTCCTTCAGTCTCTTCTTTCATTCTTTCTATCTTTCTCTTTATCCCCTTCTCACTGAATTCCCTTTTTTTTTCCTTTATCGTCTCACATTCCTCTCCTCCTCCTCCTCCTCCTCCTCCTCTCCAGTTCCAGAAACCTCAGGAGCATTATCCTCCGTTCCGCTTTGGGACGGTCCCAAACGGGAGCACGGAGAGGAACATTCGCAGCAACTACCCCGACATGCACACGCACATGATGAAGTACAACCAGAAGGGGGTGGAAGAAGCTCTAGAAAGCCTCAAAACCGGGTACGGTTCACCGTTTTCTCACTCGTTCCAACATTACAGCCGATTTTTTGACGAGAAGCTACATCTTCTTCTGTCACTGCCGTATTAAGCAGCCATGACTCGGATGATACAGCAGAGATTTGATGCTTCTTTTTGTGTTTTACATCTATTTGGGAATTAGGCCAGTGTGATGTGTGTATTTTTAGGTTCAAAATCAAGTGCAAGTTACTCTCTAAGAAAAAAAAGAAAGAAAAAGTGCTGTCAAACAAGTCGCTTTCTCTCAGAAGCCAGCTCACGCTTCACACAGTTCCCTGGAGAGTGAACGCTCTTCAGATTTCTTATTGGTTTTATGATGTCAGTGGGGAATGAAAAGGATCTTACAGACTCTTGACACGCTTAAATATTTAATCTATTAGCATGAACATTTTGTCACCTTTGATTTCAGACACATTAACATTTAGAATCATAAGTTTATGATTCCAGCTGGATTCGATTGGAGGTTTTGCTCTTTTGTGACATGTCTGAATGAGACATAATTGTTTTATTTGAGCTTATTTTATTCTTTTCCCCCTCTTATCTGACTCCCATTTTCATTTGATATAACTGAAATACCATTCCCACAACTATTCACAACGTTTTCTTATCCAATGCCATGACATTAGTTCTTCACTCAAAGCATCACTGTACATAAATCTAATCTGATCCAGACTTACTGAGCCTCAAGCTGTAGATTTTTTTTCTTGTCTGAGTTACATCAGCAATAAACAGTGATGACCTTCACTAAATACTGTGATGGCCTGAACATACGTCAGTCCACGTCCCATTACTGTCTTTTAGAAAACATAATTCCTGTCCTTATAAAAGAAAATAACTTTTTTCCCAAATAAGAGCATTGTAAAGGTGATGGTGGTTTTTTTGGAGGGGATAATTGTTGTTTTCTTATACTCAGATCACTGTGCTCAATTAACATGTTTCCAAACAAAAAGCTGGGTAAACATCCTCTTTAATTGATTGTCAATCTCAATGAAGCTGTAAGTTTCTGCAGGCTAAGTACTGAAAGTCACAGTGGTGGGAAATTAAAACAGAAAAATTCTGTAGAGTTGTAATCAGCATTGATGTGCAGCACACAACATTTGTATTCAATGAGAATAAATGTGCAGAACAATCTTTTAAATACACTCCTCATGAGTAAACACGGGATAATTGGATCTCACTCAGACTAAGATTTGCTTTCGGTTGCTCACAGAAAGCTGGACGCTTTTATCTACGACGCCGCCGTGCTGAACTACATGGCCGGGAAGGACGAGGGCTGCAAGCTAGTGACCATCGGCAGCGGGAAAGTCTTCGCCACCACAGGGTACGGCATCGCCCTGGAGAAAGACTCCCGCTGGAAGCGGCCCATCGACCTGGCTCTACTGCAGTTCCTCGGAGACGGTGAGCACAGATCCGCTCCGATAACGAACTGTCGGATCTTCACGTAGCCATGTTGCTGGCGTCAGTCCAGTTCAGCAGGGAAGTGGGCTTACAGGGAGGAGTTAATATCCGGCACAACAGCAGGGAGTGTTGGGGATATGATTATCTCTGTTACACACACTCACCTAAACACACATAAACACACTCGCCTTGATGGCCAATCGTGTGGAGTTCAGATACCCCTCCCTCTGAGAGCTTAAGACTACCCCTCGCTTACACTCAATCCCATGCTGAGATTTGTTTGATGACTTTATAAATAGTGTGTTTCCGGTCACCATACGGAAACCGAATGATAAAAAATGGCCGCCGCTCTCTGGACGCCGCTGGGGAGAGTTCAGCTCAAGTGGTGGCCGCCTGTTCAAAAGGCCCAGAGGAGCAGTTTGAGTGGCGATGATCACTAATGGATGTGCTGAAGCACTAAATTCTCCTCGTACAAACGGGGTTTCACTGGCAGAGAGAAAAGCTTGAAGAATAAAGACGACATAACTGTCACGCTGATGTAGATTGCACTAAAGGACAAGAAGGATGGTGAATGATTAGAACTTCCTGATTTAATCAATTCCTTTATTTCAATTCCATTTACTCCCCTTAAGCTCAACCAGGAAGAAAATACCACATATCCTGACTGAAGTGCTTTTAGCATTGCGGATTCCAATTAAAATCGTTCCAGGTGCTTTAGATTCTGTGTTTCTTTGGAAACTTTAGAATGAAAAGTTTGATGTGTTCTTTTTTTAATCTCTTTTGAGTTGAGCCTATTTTTTAGCCTTCTGCTTCCAAATTATACACCAAAAAAAAATAAAACAACAACTAATCTCTGCAACCACAAGGTCCATTTGAACAAGTTTGGTATTAAAAAAAGAACGTCCATAATGTTTCATAAGATTCAAGGAAATTGGGCTTTGTGGATTTTGGCTTTTTGAGAAAACTATGTTCACACGATCAGTGCATTTTTCAAGATGTTGGTAGCTGTGATTTTCAACTGAGCCTCCACAATGGCGTCTCTTTGCAAAGGTTTAAACTGAGAAGCTAAACATGTGTTGTCCTCACTAGAACTCCTCCGGGTCAGTCAAAGTATTTACTTCTGGCTATAGTTTTCCAGCCAGAAGAGCTCTACCTCACAATATCGCCGTATTTCACAGCCATCCACTCACAAACCAACTACAGAACAAAATATGAAGTCAAAGCAGTTTATATGTGCAATAATTAGTAATCGATCTGAAGCCCCGTTTCCAACGTTTCAAGTGAAAAAGCGTAGTTATCATGTTTCATTGGAAAAAAACGATTAAAAATGATGTAATAAGTACAAGATGGTACCGTTGTTTTGTTTCATAATGAAACCACACATGCATGCACGTAGACTATGCTATCAACAATGGCATGTGGGTAAATAAAACTCATATTCTCAAAGTGGACGGGGAGAATCCTCCCATACACATGCAGGAGTTGCAAAAAGTAAAAAACAAATCAAACCAATCGGAATAATATGTGACGTTAATACAAAACATCTCAAACTTTTTCTCGTCTTCCTTCTGGAAAGTCTTCTCACGCTCTTTCTTTAATCTTCCGCCCCGCCAGGAGACACACAGCGCCTGGAGACGGTCTGGTTATCGGGTATCTGCCAGAACGAGAAAAACGAGGTGATGAGCAGCAAACTGGACATCGACAACATGGCGGGCGTCTTCTACATGCTGCTGGTGGCGATGGGCCTCAGCCTGCTGGTCTTCGCCTGGGAGCACCTGCTCTACTGGAAACTGCGACACTCCATCCACAAGTCCAACAAACTGGACTTCCTGTTGGCCATCAGCAGGGTGAGATTTACATCAGATGATCGTTACGCAGTTTCTAAGAAAACGCCGGGTTGTTTAAACTATCCTGGATTGGATGATTGTGGAGCTGCTTCACTGGTTTTTATATTGATTTTCCGGTTAAGTGACTTCAGTATTTGAAGTGGCTTTTAAGTATTGATTAATTAATGCAAATGGATGTGTATTTGCATGTAATCACGCGGCATTATTGGAGGACCTTGCTGTGATATTAGCTAAAATGGCAGTGCATTCACATTAAGAATGAGGGGGAAGGGGGGAAAGAGGAGCGAGACAAAGACAGCCAAGCAGAACTAATTCTGGTGTTTACTCAGCATTTACGTTTGATTGCCTAATGTTCCATTGCAATTATCCTAAATCAGCACCTGATTTGTTGATGCTGTTGTTTGAGAATGTGTCTTATTGAGACAAAAGAAAAAGAAAAATGCTCTGGCTGAAGTTACAGCTGGGGAAATGACTATGGACTCCTGCCTCCTCTACTGTGTAATTATACCATTGTGCCTGGATCTGGGTTTTATCAGATTAACGGCTAACTGACTATCTGATCATTAATCCGTACGGGGCGGCCCCAAGGACCAAATTAAATTTGGCTTTTTCAGGATCTCTCAGCGAACTTTGAGCAGAGAGCACTCATGGGATTTGGCTTTTTGTTTGTCCGGTGCACTCTGAGACGGTTTGTTCTGTCCGGGACTTTAGGCATATGTGTGTGTATGTGTGTGTGTCCGTGTGCATTTATTGGAGCAAATCTCTCAGCTTAAACAGTTTTTCTTTGACTCCTGGGAGAATGCATAATGAATTTGTGACTAAGTCTTGCCTGGGTGATAAAATGGTATAATAATGAAAGCAGGTTTATTATTTTACCGCTGGTGGGGTTTTAATGGTTAAAAGAAGGGTCATAACTTTGAGAAGCACAAATTGGCTGATATCAAGTCTGTAATATTGTCCCCTTAGGACCTTTAGAGCAATTTGAGGTTAAATCGTTTGTGGCTACCTATTGATTTAATAAGAAAACGACTTGCTGGATTTCTCTTTGCTTCTTTAATAATTTCGTAATTTTCCTGTTTGTCTTTTCTCTCTCAGGGTATTTACAGCTGTTTCAATGGAGTAGAAGAACCCGGTCGCTCTTCTGGTTTGGCAAAACCTGACCTGACGTCCAATTACGCTCAAGCTAACATGCTTAAAATGCTCCGCACTGCCAAGGACTTGGTGTCCACTGCCAACGTTGAGAGCTCGCTGGACAACGCCACTAAGACTATCGAGCACCTGACTCGACATGGAGGCAGCTTGCCCGTCCGGGTTCCACAAGTGGCCACGGAGGCCATACCGGGAGGGTTCGCCTACGTCACAGAGAATCATTGCTCTCTCCCTCAACGCTCCATCACCCCGCCTCTGACCTCCCTGAAACAGCAGCGGAGCGTGACGAGGCCCACGCCACTCCGCTACACGCTCCCGACTCGCTCCACGCCGTGTCTTTACGACCGACCTCTTCCTGTGTCCAGCCTCAGCAGCCCCCACCTGGCCATCGGGGAGCCGCTGCCTTACCAGCACCCGCACCATTACCAGACCACCGGGAGGCTCTACGTCGACACGCATCCTCACTCTCCCTTCATCCCCTACACCGACCTCCAGCTCCCGGACGTCTACGCCTCGCACCCGTTGTCCTCGCCCCAAAGCCAGCACCTCCAGGCCGGGTTCTCACGGCGGAAAAGGAGGTCTAAGAGTTTCCAGTGTGAGGACGGAGATGTGGAAAGAAGAAAGCATGGAGACATTGAAAAGAGTGAGATAAGTCCAGTCTGTCTGAACGAGCTCAAAGCCAACCACCTCCAGAACAACCACATTTCTGCCCCGAGCGTTGAAAATATTTACTCTGAGGAGGGGATGTGTCCCCGGGTGGAAAACTATGGCTCCTGGCCGCCAGAGGATCTAGTACTGAGAGGGAGACGCAGGCACCGCCGCCCCTCTTTTCTTAAAGCGACTTGGGGCAGCGATCAGATCAGGCAAGTGGATGAATCCCAGTCTTCCCTGTCCAGCCAGTCACCTTCAACCCTGCCCGACCTGTTCCCCTGCATACTGACTCCCACCACGCCTGGCAAGACCTACAATCCCGCTCACCTCCGAAACAACTTGTGCCTCCCAAGGAACCAGTCCTACCTCCACATCAGGGAGGATCAGAGGAAGCTCAACGGGCGAAAGGGCCAGAGGCTGCGCTACTCTCACTCCACCCACCTCCCCTCATACGGAGAAGCGGTGCGACACGGGACCGGTCTGGGTCGGGGGATGGTGCGGAGAGCCACAAGCCTGCTCAGCAGACAGTACGCACACTACCTGAATTCATATCCTGGACTGCCCCTCTACCACGGGCCGCTGGACCTGCAGCACCACAGCCAGGCTTCCAGCACGACGCACCCGAGCCCGGTGTGCCAGCTGCTAGCGTGTGGTGGTGCGCAGTGCGGAGGACAACGGGCCCTGTTGTACCAGGACAGCGTTTACGGGGCCTATGGGGTCTATCAGGGCTCCCAGACTGGATCTGACGCTCAGGTTAGCCAGGGGCCCGGGGGCCAGCCTATGGGGAGCCCTTGTGTACTTCGGCCTTGGCGGCGGGTCTCCAGTCTGGAGTCCGAAGTCTGATGGGAAATCGTGGCGACCTCAGAAAGTTGAATCTCGAGACTTAAAATCTACCACTGTGGAGAGAGTTCAATAAGTAGAATAACGTTAAACTACAGTTTGACATGACTGCTGGTTGTGTTTTAAAGAGTAGAAGATTTGGGTTTCCAAATTTTACAGATGCTCATGACCGATTTTGATGCAGACCACAGTGAGAAGATTCCACTGTTGAGGAAGCTGTGGGACGTGAGAGCAGGCCGGTTCAACTCGCCGCCCTCCCCCGAACAATGCTCGTTTGTTCTCCGTGCTTTAATGTGCACTAAGATCTACAACAGTCCCTGGTGTTGGCACACGGTTAAACTATAACCAGTTTTCATGCTGTGCTTGTGCTTGTGTATGTTGTGTATATTTTATCGTGGGACGGCCGGAGATTCAAGTCTTTGGCCTTCGTCTAGTAGATTTTACTGGGAGGAAACGATGGATGAATAACGGATTGCCTCTTTAAATACAGTCACCAAAAAACAAGTAGCCACTGTAGCAAGACATTCGAAGACAACTGTAGATGTGGATACTTTAATTCCAACAAGAGACGTTCAATATAGAGACATTTTGACCGGAGTTTTCTATATTGAAACAATAATTTCTAGACTATCTGTTAACGAACTTCAGGTATCTTCTTTAAATATTTATAATGTTTTGGAGCTCGTGTCTTCATTTAGTGATGAGTCAGCGGAGGTTTTGTGAAAGCAGTCCATATGAACACAAACTGCAGGATGACTGGAGTATTGGGACAGCACTGACCAGCACTAGGTGTCTTAAACCGTGGACTCTTGTTCCTCACTGGGTCTCGCTGTGAGGCCACAGTACAGCACAACGTCACACAGGGCCTCGCGTTCAATAAATTCTGTATTCTAAGTACTATATCAATATAGAGAAAAAATGTGTTATTTGAGGTTGGTTAGTGTCATATTCATGTATTCTACATATAATAGGAATTTATAGTCACTCTTTTTCTAAACACGCATCTGGCACATTCAGATTTTTTGTTTTTTGCTTTTGTAACACTGTCAATGATTTACTGAAATATTCATCATTACTGTATTAACTATCAGTTGGCCTATATAAAGATTTTCATCACTTCTTTTTTTCCAGTCTTTTATATTCCCCTCTTCATCCCTCTTTTTTCCACACATCTCTTCTGTGTAATGATCAAATTTAAATGGGGTAATTCAAAGCTATTCTAGTATCTATATTACCTGGCTCCCTCACCCTGTACTTAATCACTTAGACCAATTAAAGAGCCTTTTTGAATGAACGCATGTGGGCCTCTTCTGTGAAGTCATTATTGATTTGCCTGTGCAGAGTTTGTAGATTTGTGATAAAACCAGAGGAGAGGTGGACTGGAAGCGGGGGTGTAATGAGAGCAGCTGTGTTTAATCGTTGGTAGATTTTATATATGATCCTGCAGGAAGGGGATACCTCTCTAGAAAAATACTGAATTATTTTAAGTCTGGTGCACATGAGACAATTTTTGCTGACAGTGGCAGTTTAAACCTTTTACAGGCAAACACCCATTTACACGACATTATCGAGTGAAATTACAAAACGTTCATTGCAAAGCTCAAAGCCACTGACAATGCAACTGACCCAAACTCATATTTGAATTTCCATTCTGATGATCTGAACAGCTGAAATGTATCGATCACTCTTCTATGATGATTATGTTCAGGGGTTAGTCATTAAGGCTCTGTTTACACAACGTTTTCAGGTAAAAACGGAAAACTTTTGTTGCAATTTGACGGTTTGTTCACAGGACAATGGTGCCTGGAGCCACTGAAAATGAAACTTTTTGAAAAGGTTTCAACTCCAAGTCTGTGTAAACGGGGGAAAATCAAACTTTTCGGAAATGCTGCTAGTGAGCATGTAGTCCATGGCGGTAGTAAGTAGTTCTGCACATGCGCAGTAGATGGACAATAAGAACAATGTTTCCACCAGAGTGTCATGACTCCATATTCTCCTGCACTTGGTAGTTTTATTTTGACAGTCACCTTAATAACAATCCAACATGGTCGTCTGTCCATACAAATGTCCGTGTACTCCTATTGTTAATTTTTGTTGTGTATAGTTCTTTATGTGTATGGATTCATTACAAAAAACAAAAACAACAGCACCAACTCATTGCTCAGCATGCTAACTACATCGTTTTCAGCCTTTTGGCCATTTATATGTATGGGTTTTTCACTTGAAATGCATAATCGTGTAAATGGAGCCTCACATTCGCACAACACTTGAGAACACTCACTTACAGAGACAGAACATGAAATCTCCAAACGAACACATCGCCAGCTCAACCTGGACTGTTATAGGATATATATTTAGCTATATAATGTAAGCTATCTATCTTCCCCTCGCCCATATTTAGCTGGAATTGGCTCCAGAGTAAAATATTTCAACCACCTTGTCTCAGACATTGTTTTTCTTTTTAAATTGATCACTTTTTGTCAATATTGTGAAAGTCATAAAAAAAGTCCGCCATGTCATTGAAATGTACGACCCGGCATGAGACAGAGTTAATTTTGTGAGTTTCAGTTGCATCAGTCGGCAGCCATGCTTTACTAAAACCCACAAAAAAACCCAACATTGATTTGGTTTGTTTTGTTTGGTCTGCAGGGAAAGAAGCTTTCAAGGTTTATTTGAATCATCATTGACATGTGAAGCCAGTGCTACTCTGCCTCATGAACCATCGATTCTTTACATATTTTATCACAACATGCAACATCACAACACATGACGCTGCAAACTAATTTAAAACCAATAAACATCCAACCCGAGAATCTAGACAGGGAAAATTCCTCACAGCTGCATTTGACCAGTAAAAATTGATATTCAGCAGATGGATTTCTATGATTCAGAAGTAGATAATCACATCATAACCAAATCCAAAACTTTGGAAGACATTTCAGGGGGAATATTTGAGGTCATCCACAGACAAGATACCCTGGAATGACTGGGGTCTGTTACAGGGTGTGTTTTGGTTTTTCCCTTTTGTGTTGACCCTTCTGGGCCACCATAGTCTTACATTCACTTAATATTTAACTTTATATCTATAGCACCACTCTCTATTCAATAAATTTCCACCCACTTGGGAAATATTTCCATCTCAAGGTGACCTGTCGCCTGCCGCCACATGACGAGACGAGTCTCCGTTCGGGATGAGGCGGGATGAGTAATGCTGGAGAGTCCAAACGTGGAGCACTTTGATTTTTCCATTACTCTCTGCTTTGTTACAGCAGATCGGACTGGAATATTGATTTAATCCTCTGCTCAGCTACTGATCCCTTATTTTTTAAAGTTCAAGGTAATTTGACTTCTTCTGATCTCTAAAGAGCAGGAAGGGGGCTCGGCGTGCGTTTAGTAATTGTGTTATTAAGATTTGATTGTTGGTCTCTCACAAAGCTTGGATTTACAACCCTGAAGAGGATTTGATCTTTTTTCGAATAAAGCCACTGAAAATATAAAGCAGCTTCTTTATGAAGGTAAATGGGTCATTGATTCTTTTAGTTGCTAGGAGAAGGGAACAAAATGACCCCAGCCGGCCTGAAGTGAAACTTTTAAAATGCTTTTAATTCCTGCGTTTTTATCACAAAATCAAGTCTACGTTGTGAGAGTAAATGAAAGTGACAATAAATTCACACATTGTATTTTTAGATCTAATTCTTCTCCAAAATAACTGCGCTCTCACACTCATGTGTCACAGTCTGGTTTGTAGAATATATTCAAAGGCTTTCAGCACAAAATCTGTTCTGGAGGGTTTGGTGTTGGCTATATTGAGTACTTTTCTTGCACGGTTGTCAAATAATTAGAGCAACATCCATTCTGACAGAGTAGCTAACCGGCTGATAACATAACTGGACAGGACTGAAGTTTGATTTTGTTTTAATTTGAAGCAGCCATCCACAGTGGAGGAGGAGCGTTTTGAATGTTCAGGTTGAATATTTCCATGAATACATGTTCTAAATGGCACATAGCAGAACATCCTGATCAGACCGACATTCATGAAGTGGTCATCTCACCCCTTCATTACGCTGTAATCATCTCCGCCCCTCTGTTGGAAGAGAGGAAGTCTTTCATTTCAACAGCCATCAGACTGGAAACACTCCATTATCCCTGGAGGCCAGCTGAGGCTCCACACATCGTTTCTTCAGTTTTTCATCTGGGCCACATTTGCTGTCCAGGCTTATAATCTAAATTGAAGTGCATTTCTGATATCTACAAGATGCATCGCAGTTCAATAATGTGTTTTGCTGTAGTTATAGCAGCAAATCTGTGTTATTGTTTCCGATTTTTGTGACTTTCAGTCAGCTCATGTTCCAATTTAACTCATCTCACACAAGTCAAGTGGAGTCTCAACGGAGGTCCAGCACCTTTGCAATTACTGCTGTCAACATCGACATGACAAGGTGTGAGATCGTTTGTGCAACTGGGTGTCGTATAAAAAGACTTCTGAAGGGGTGAGAAGGGCCCACTTTTGGGAAATCCATAACAGTGTTAACACAGAGAGAAGTAGCTCGGGTAGAAAGCAATATAAAACATCGAGAGCATGCCCTCGATAGAGTAGATCAGCACCTTCAGGATCCTGGTCGGCCTTTCTGACTTGGTTACACTTCGATTTATGGCAACTCACGATTACTGTTCCTAAAATGAAAAATGGCGTGCTCCAAGGTTCAGTGTTGGGCCCCCATGCCTTTTAACTTGTGCATGAACAGCGTGAAAATCAGGTGACGTGGCATAAACTTTCACTGTTTTGAGGTTTAGGGTTAACTTTAACCCTCGAGGTAACTTTAATCTCAGGGTTAGAGTTAATCCTAATCTCAACCCTAGGTTTGGGTACAGGCTCGTAAGTCTCTGTTAATATGTTGAGCACTTTGTGCTACATTTTAATGTGTGAAAATTGCTCTATAAATAAAGATTGATTGACGCTACCTTCAATAGTGAAAGTAATTATCCTATGTGGGGAGTTTTTAAACTTTAGACAGAAAAGGCCCGCAGGCCCAAAAAATATGGTATATGAGATATATATGCTATACAGCATTCTGCATCTGTGTACATTATTTAGTAATTGTAATTTAGTCATAGTCATGTCAAATCTATTTATATCGAAGATTTAAAAACAAGCAAGTGGCTGTAAATTTTTCAGAGTACACTGAAACATTAATGACATTTCAACACCTACACATAAAATTTACAATAGGAAAAGTGGGAAAAAACAACTTAAAGTTCAGTATAATTTCAGCGTTGCTCATCACAGTGAGCACAGTGGTTCACGATCCATCTCTTCATGTTGTGGTGCGCCTTTCTGCATCTCAGTTACGTGTGCAGCGACAACGTCAGGACTGATGAAGAACCTGTCGCGGTAAACGATGAGGGATGCGAGTCGCGTATATGAGAGCATCAGTGGAGCACCTGGGACAGGCCACACAGAGATTTAATGGTCGCACTCAAAAACATGCTCACCTTCCAGTAATCTCTCACATAAATCCACACTTGTTCAATAATCATAGCCAAAGTATGACCCGGGGAAAGATGCAGAGAAGAAGAACAATTAGGCTCCGTCACACGCCATTTTGAATTGATATTCAAGTTCGCATGACATTAGGGCGTCTAAAGCACCATTTATTTATTCAGAAACACATCGGTTCATAGTGTTCCACAATAATAAGTCCACATGAGCAAACAAAGAGGATGGCAGAAAGAAAACAGGAATAAACCTGCAAGAGGTGGAGACTTTCTGCTGTTGTGGTTGGAGGTTAATAGAAAGAAAGAAAATGAGAAGACAGAGACGAGGTGTAACAAGCAGCGGATTGTCATTAATTCACATTGTACATCAATCTATTAGTATGAGCTCCCAAGAATTTAGCTCCATCTCAAACACGCCTTAATGGTCCATTGTCGTGCCAAAGTCTGAAGAAAGCTGTTATCTTAATTACCATGTCACCAGTACTCAACATTTTTAGGTATAGTGCCGTATCATGCCATCAAACTGAAAACAGAGGTTTTTCAGTCAGAGTTCAGTGTTTTTTTCCCCCTTTAGCTGCTAGAGAGAGAGCGAGGGCAGGGAAAGTTTGAGATGGATGGTGTTTTATTCAGAAGGTAGGGGAGCCTGTCGTCCTCATCTGTTGACTGCTGCACCTGTTCCCTGTTCACAGCCGCCCAACAGGACCGACACTCCGTCGCCCGGCGTGAGACCACTGCAGGGGAGGCCCGGAGAAAATGTATCACGGAGGACTCCGTGTGTGTGTGTGTGTGAGTGTGTGAGTGTGTGTATGTGTACACGAGTTGTGAAGCTTTCGCGTCCTCCAGTTCTGCCTCAGGACTGTGACGTGTCGGGTCACTTTGGGCTCAGTCACTTTGCATTTTTAGACGACGTAATAGCTCAGAATCATGGTGAGGCAGGATAAAATGGACTTTCACCCCAAACTGGAAGGTCAGACGTGCAACCACAGCCACTATTTAAAGCTTCTGATGAACTGTATGCTTTTATTGTTTGTTTGTTTGTTTGTTTGATTGGATAATTTTTGAATTGGATTTTTGTCCTCTGCATCAGAGAAATATGCTCTTTGAAATACATGGAAAGAAAAATGCAGTTTGTTTTCCTATTAAATGTATGAAATGATGTTATCCCAATAGATTTGAATTATCCCCCCCAAGGTCTGCTAAGCCAAAGCAAAGTAATATGTAGTGTATATATACACAATCGTTGTCCATAAAGGAATCTTTTTGACAGTCATGTTTCTCTATTTTTGTCATTTGCAATGACATACATACATACATACATACATACATACATACACTGTCTTTTTTTGACCAAATTCTTCCCCAATTTGTTTCTCCTACGCACAGCTAAGTCTGTTAGTGTTAATACACAGAATGCTATTTATTGTTCAGTTTAATACTCAGATTGATTTGCAGTATGTTAAAATAACCAACTTTCAGTCTTCGAATCTATTTCAAAACAGAACTTTTTTGTGTGTGTTCACCCACCTTCATTATAAGATAATAATACAATGTCAACTTTTCAATTACCCATCTTGTCCTCTCACCTTCATACAGCACATTGCCGTCTGCGCAGGAGTGTGATCATGCTTTAATATTTGGCTGCGTCAGGAATGTTTTGGCTGCGAGGCGGCCGAAGGAAGAAATCCTGCCAGAAGATGAAAGTTGGGCAGAAAGATAGCAACACACTGGCACATCTCAGCCGCTTCTGGTGGTGTGGTGGAGATGGTGTAATTTGCACCCGTGTGTGTATTACGCAAACAGTGACGGTGCCAGAAAGAGGAAAGAAAACTTTGATGCCACCAGAAAGGGAGACTTTTTACATAATTTATGTGTGAGTGTGTGTGTGTGTGTGTGTGTGTTTGCACTGACATGACTTGAAGTAATGTGCCATGCCAGAATGCAGACTAATTTCAGATGAAATAACCCAAAGAGCACATCGAGCACCTTTTGATGTGATTGGACTTCCTCAGGGATCCTATCTGGTGACTCTCCATGTTCAACAGTAGTCTTCCCTTTTTACTTCAGTTGGCACTAAATGTGCTTCAAATCTATAGTTGCAGTGTATTTGCTCTTGTGAAGTCTCTCGGCCTGCTAATTCTGAGCAGGTTGTGTATGTGGGTCAAGAAAAATGTTAAAAGTTGCTCAGAAGAAATTATAAGCAAACATCCAATCATCAACAGATAACACAGAAACACTTATAGCTTAAAAAAAATGAACTCATGAAGGCAGAGACAATATTCCAAGAGAAACATCCTGTCATATCCTGTCACTTGACCACTTCAAAACCTTTTTGTGATTATTTTGTATGTGTGTTTGCAGGGCTTCATGTTTGTCACTTCTCTATGAAAACTCTCAAAACAAACAACACAAAACACAATTCTCTACAACTACTTTTCTTAAGTTTTCTTTTTTTTTTATATAAGAATTTGAAATCTTGCACTTTCTCTCAAATTATGCTTACATTTTTAAAACATTTTCAAATATGTCTGCTGTGAGTCCAAACTGGCCTGCAAACAACAGATAAGATAACTGCATTGTCTTGTTATGAAAAAAAGAAATGATCTCCTATATTCATCCACTTAGAATTGTATACTTTCAGTTAATGGAGAGTTCATAAAGCAACGCTGAGAAGCAGGAGGCGGCGATGCTCGTCGCCGAGACACCAGTGCATGAAAAGCTCGATGTGTTATAGCATTAACATCGAGGCCAGACTGTGAAAACATGCAGAAATCTCTGTGTTGTGAGAAGCGGGAGACTTTTGTCCACATAAGACAAACTGTAATTTAGCATCAGCTCTGTAAAGATGTCTAACATTATTCATTCAGCTGCAGTTTGGTCGTTACATCAATGCTCCATACACACTCATTTTATTTAAAGGGTTTTCTTCACACCTCCTACTACCAACAAATCACCAGATCTGCTACAACTGTTGAAACAAACACTGTGTTTGGAGCGCTTATGAGTGGCAACATGATTTCGCAGCAGCGGAGACATAAATTGCATCTGTTAGCGCCAAGCTAAAGACATGAGGATTTTATTTTTGCCTCCCCCACGTCCACGACATCTCACTCTGCAATAAAAACTTTAATTCAATAAAACAGCCAAGGTCAGTTCTCCCCTCTGCAGAGCGCTAACCTGTCATATTCTCTCTAACACACACACACGCACACACACACACACAGTCTCACACACGCCAGAACTGTATAATGATCATTTGTTGCCGGGTTAAATCACCCTGGCGCTGCAGGAACCACTGAAACACATTTACTTCTTGCAGATTCTTTCACTGTCGTCCTTTAGATGACTTCCACCGACGCTCACCTCAAAAAAACACATTCCAGACCCCTTTTCTGCAAAAGGTAGTGAAATCTGACGCCTCATAAGAAATCCTGATGGCCCAGTATGAAATATATGTATTTACTGGTAATTCATGTGATTACTAAGATATTGGGAACAAAGTGGAAGTTCAGCTGTAATCAGGAAGCTCCCTGGAGAGGACAGCACTTCATCACTCTCCCAGGCCTTTTAGAGCCACCGATTAACTTCTTAACATAATAAACATTTTATATTTCTGAAAATCTATACTCCAGTACAATCCTGTCGGAAAAATTGGTCTTGATAAGTAATATTGTTGAAAATCTACTCAAGAAATAAAACAATGTACCTTTCTGTAAAATATAGAAACTGCATTGAATTGTTATTGGTATTATGTTTTGTGAACAGACAGAACTTTTCTTAGGGAAAAATGTAATTATTGAAAATGCTCCATTTCCCTGGAATCAGGGGAAATGTAACTTTTCTGAAATGCAAAACTTTTCTGAAACAAAAGCACAAAAAAGTGTTTTTCTAGAAGTGTCATGTCGACGTGGCCTGAACAATTACTGATAATGTTAAAACCCAAAAATTATACTCAAAAGTGTAATAAGTCTCAGGCAGCCTTCATACTGATGACAACAAAAACACCCAACAGCAGGCACTGGTGGTGTGCCCTGCTAACTACCGTATAGTTCCCAATAGAAGAGCACCGCCCTCTTTTAAAGGTGCGGAACATGATGAAAGAACAAACTTCACGACTTGATGAAATATGACATTTCGCAGCAGGGGCTGGGTCGAGTTGGGGACTCTGGACGAGCACCGAGCCCTTCTCGTGGTCATTTTATTCTTAACATTGTCTTTAAAAACTGCCACAGCAAATCTACATATGTGCAACTGCGAATGCGCAGTTTGCAGAACTACTTTTATATTCACAAAGGCACATATAATCACCGTATCATACAGGATATTTTAACCCCAAGGCTTGCACTAGCACACTGTGCGTCTATTGGGAGCAATACGGTACATTGTTTTCAGTGTCTCTGCTGTTTTTGTGTAAACAGACATTGTTTGTAAAAATGCTGGCATGTAAATGTGTAACGTTTCTGAAACAGAAATGCATAAACTATGCGTTTTCACTTGAAACAATCACATGTAAATAGGTTCCGAGTCTGGTTTTGCAGGTTTCTTGCTGTTAAAATTATTTCTTTTCTCATGTGGAATTGTTGATTGTTCTCTGTTAATTCCTTGAAGTTAAACTGTTGTGTTGAGAGAGAGAGAGAGCTAATAGATGTTGTACATTTCTCTGCAGACGAAGGCCTCCGAATAATTAGTTTGCATCCACCCGGAGGTAAAAAAAAAAAAACCTCAGACGGCAGGAAGAACAAAATGTTAAAATTCACACGCAACATGAACCGGATGTGTTCTCAAGCGTGTAGCGTTGCTCCTGCAACATCGCGCCGGCGGCTTCGCAGCGGTCCACCGAGCGATCTCCTGCAGGTGAAAAATTAATTGCCTTCCTCAAACATCTCAGATTTTTCCACGACTGGAAGACAGATGAAAGGCTAGTTGAAGGAACGTTTCAACAGCGTCTGTCAAAACTTCTGATTTAGCTCGTCGAGCTCGTGCACGCCCGTGTACGCCGAGTGTGAATTGCTTTTCTTGGAGGGGGGAAAAAAAAAGGCAATGGGAAGTTCTTTATGTCAGTCAGTCAGAAGACAGCACTTCTTAAAGCAGCAGGGTTTCAGGGTCACACAGTTTCAAACGCTTGATTATTTTTAGAGGCAATTATGCAGATATGTTTATCTCCATTTATAGTAAGCGGGGCTGTTAAGTAGTTGACTTTCATGGCCTTGTCAGCGCATAAATTAAAACACGTGAAACGAGAAGCAAAGGTAATAAACAGAAATAGTTCAAAATGTCTGATTAGATGTAATGACAATTAAAATGAGGATATGGCGAGAATCTATCGTAATTATATTAAGATTGGCATCCGTCACCTATCATAACCAAACATAATTGATAAAAGTGTGTTCATAAACTTGGGTCATATTTTCATAATTAAAATCATAATTTTCTATAGAAATGACCGTATAGTACTTATTCGAATAACTTTTATCATCAATTACACATAATATCTTCTCATTAGAGCATTCAAATGAAGGATGCAATTACAAAGATGCCTTTCCTTCAGCTTCTGGAAAGATTTCTTCTGAAATATACTTTCAACCAACCAATGAGAAAAAGAGATAAATCACGTTTTTTTATTTCCATTTTTATGCATACCACAGTGATTTGTAAAAGTGGTTGAATCTTCAGACTCAAAACAGACAAAGAAGGCAAAACAGATAAAACAGAAACAAAAATAAAACCACTCAAAAAGGGGAAAGAATTACATGAAAAATAGTGAGACTAAAATGATGGAAAAAACACTGGAAGGGAAGGAAAAAATGAAAAATAGGAAAAACGTTAAGAAAAAAGAAACAAACAATAAGAGAAAGGGCAATTTTTGGTTAGTATGTCAAAAACAGCTAAAATCAGAAGTTGCACAGCGACTTTAACTAGCTAAAGATGCTAAAATAACCAAAAAGCACAAAATTGCAAAAAAAAAAAAAATAGAAAATGCACTTAAACATTTCTATCCAGCAGGAGGAATAATCTTTCCAAAAGCAAAAAACTATTTAAAAAAATGCACGTCTATCTAAATTATAAAATACACCTCATGAATGCATCGGCAGTTTTTGCATGTAGCCAATAGCAATTTTGTTTATATGTTTTTTTCTTTATGCGAGATAATTAACATGTTTTGTTTCCTCACACAAATTTCACTTGGTGAAAATGATTCTTTTAGTTGTAAAAGAGCCATTTTTCTTGTTGTTGTTGTTGTTTTCACTTGACCAATTATTAATTAATTTCTTTGTTTTGTCTGGTTCATTGTGTGTCTTGTTTGTCATGACGTCCCTAATTGCCTCACAAAATCTGTACAAGTTTACCCACGGGTACAAATAAAGTAACCTTGAACCTTGAACCCTGAAGTAAGTTAATAAACAGGTACAAGTGAAGGCAACAGTTTTCATGTTGATCCCAAGTTCGAAATTATTAAAGTGCTCAGAGTTGCACTTTAGTAAAATAATAAATAATCATCTCACTTGTAACTGATAATCTTAATTAGTGACTAACACAGTGGTGTTACACTCAGTATGGAAATACTACATATTCCTTTTGCCAAATACAGTATCCTGGAAAGATTTTCTAAAAATGCATGGAATGTATTTTAAACTCAATCCAGCACAATATATGTATTTCCTGAAGGTCAAGAGACTATAAATGGATACAAAATGGGAACAGGAATAATTTGACAGGAGCCAGATTTCTCATGAGAATTAAAAATGTGCATGAAAGACCCCCTACACATGTTTGAGGGCTGCGAAGGGTCACGGCACCGACTTAAAGTCTCTCCTTGGAGGGTTAACCTCAGCCTAACCCCAATTAGTAACCTAAATCTTAAGACAGAAAAAAGAAAAAAAAAAAAAGAAAAAATTTGGGGACATTTCTTCCCCAAACGAACGAGTGGCCCCACATCAACTAGTCGAAATCTCCCGAATAGAGAACAACAGGCAGAAACGTGGAGGCGGAGGAAGGGGGAACCTCCCCTGGGCAGAGTTCACAACTTTCATTTCCCAGCGATTGCATAGCCTCAT
>OMNM01009044.1:4923-19727 GCA_900302745.1 Parablennius parvicornis | reverse complement strand
GCCTCTGTCAGTACTGAGTTGCAGGCATTAATGCTCCCCATAAATTGAACAGTATAAGCAGAAAGTGCGTCTATATTTAGGCGACTGAAAGTCGACCGCCTTGTCTTCACCTCCATGAAACACTGCAGCTGTGCCCTCAATTCAGCGTCTGCATCTATTAAAAGTGTTTACAGAGGAAGTCATGAATTTTGATTTCTGGTCTGAATCCTTTTGAATATGTCTGGATGGATGCTGTTAGTCAGCTGCTATTATGTTTACAATTATTTGTGTGTTTTGCCTCAACAAACAAAACATTTCTTGGAATTTGTTGGCATTTCTTCAAAATGCAATATTCAAAAGCAGTTCACTGTATTGTAACTATCTTATTCATTCATCAGGGATGCATATTATGCAACACTGGTTGTAATTTTATCTATATTAAATTGTTAATAAGTTATCACGTTATTGGCTTTATCACATTTAAAATGGACAAAATTGTGTTATTGGTCATTATTTCATTATTGGTTAGTACAAATAGATCAAAGACGATTTATTTTCCACAACGTGATTTAATTTATTGTATTCCCAAGCACTTTGGACTGTGATGGACGGATGGATGGATGGATGGATGGATGGATGGATGGATGGATGGATGGATGGATGGATGGATGGATGGATGGATGGATGGGTAGATGGATGGATGGATGGATGGATGGATGGCTAGCGACATAGATATGGGAGTAGTTACCTAGTGTCTTCACACACTGTATGAAACATGTATGTATGTGTATCAACATCTCTCTAAACTTTCCTAGAAATCTCGTCGAGGTGAGACTTTGGGATTTAGAAACTGCTCACAACTCACATCTATATCTGCAAACATGAAGATAAAAAAAAACCCACCAGTGCCCCCAGTGAGATACAGTTTTGGCAGTGCATAATATAAAAAAAAATGTTCTGTGCAGCTGTGACATTTCACTCTAGATACATTAGTAAATATCTTTTTAAAAATCCTCAGCATTTTTTGACATGTTTTATTCATGGCTGAAAACGAAATGGCTTAAATGATGAAGTTACTATGGCGCCCCGCTTTTGAAATTGAGTGGTATTGTAAAATATATTTATGAAGTTTAACTTCTCAACCCAGCTAAGCTATTGGCATGAAAGTCTTAATCCTCCTGGTATCAATTATGGCTGAACAAGTTGCTCGGTTCTCCCTCATTCCTCCGTCTCCTGGTGAGGGATAGAGGCAGCGCTCCTCCATCTCTCACAGTCTTGTAAGGATTCCCCTCCTCCAAAACTTTAATCTCTGAAGATGCATTTCTTCAGCGATGCTCGGATACAGTCAAGCCTGAGAGAGGAATATTGAATAATGTAATGTCTTTGTTGGGTGGTGGGAGATTTCTGAGACTGCCTTGCAGTGCTTCAAATGGGTTATATATGATATAAAGATATATTGAGTACAAATGTTTTTAATTGCCATCATGCAGGATAACGGCCATCCGCTGTAACTAATTGGCGTACCCATACTTTCGTATGGACAAGTGTACTTCCAGACTGTTGTTAAAGGTTCCATATCATGCAAAATTCAGTTTATAATGGTTTTGTAACAGTAATATATGTGTCCATACCCTGTGGGAAATAACTTCTCCTTCTGGTAGTGGGTACTCACTTTGATCCTCCCACAGGTAAATAAAAACTTACAAGGATTACTGATATCTTGAATAAATTCAGTGTAATATCAAAAACCTGTAATGTTGAACTGTGGTTTCCATGTTTGATGGATAATCATAGGTACTGTAGAAAATCAAACTGTTTTCTGTTATCTAAATTCATTTTCCAGTTCAGGTGAGGTCGAAACCTAAAAGCGTTTGATTTCAATTGAGTGAGTAGAGTGAGAGTATTAGCACATCATGAGGCACATGTCTTGCAGTTTGCATTTTGAACTGTGGCCACTGTTGTTTTAATACTGAAGAAACATTCTTTGTCTTTATTTCAAAGGCCCTTGACTAATTTCAAGCAACTGATCAATCAAAACCACTGTGACCGTTTCTGGTTTTCTTACTGGATAACCATTTTTGGCAAGTTTCTGGCAAATATTCCGTGACCTTCTCCATCTTACTTATCAATTTAACTGAAAAACCTAATATTTTTTGCAGTTTACTCTGTGACAATGCACCATGGCTATTTTTACTACTGTCAAAAGTGTCTCCATTCTGATAGCCGTCGGTTATATTCTTGTCACTCTGGTAACTTTATTCAACCAAGTAATCAATTAAAAACAAAACAGAGCAATTACAAGAATAACAGTGATAGAAATGTCTTTCTTTCTATAGCCATCAATAGTTTTACGACTTGAGAAATGTATTCATTATTGTATGTGTTTATAAATTCATGTTTCCTTAATTTTATTTTAATGCTGTTGACTATTTACCTTTAGTTAGTTGGTTAGTTAACCCCATCACTCCTAAGAGGAGCAGAGGACATCCGCAATAACACACCACTCCGAATGATCTTGAGCTAATCTGGCAATCTTGTGCCAGTCTGACGGAGTTTGATGCAGTTCCTGTTCCGCTGATCGTTTCCAGCTCAGTTTTTGGGCGGCCTGTGGGTTCCAGGATAGTGCTTGTCTTGTCACAGAGTCCCGGGGGTTTACAGAGCGTGTACCCGATCCACCTCCACTTCCCTCTGCGTATTTGGTTGCCCTTAATAGTACCTGTTAACAGACACCCTGCCTGTGATGTTTTTGGTTCCCATCCAGTTCTCAGCACTGTTGAGTGAGAAAACCTTGATTTTGCTCCTCAAGATCTTCAGCTTAGTCTTAAGTGTTAAGTTTCCGGTGTTATTGGTGATTTATTCCAACAACATAATCAAGTTAAACTAATTTCAGCACAACGATGAAGGTAACAGTCATAAAAAATCGGTTATTTCTATTTCTTGCAGCTCATTCAAAATTCATGTCCATTGACCATTGTTAGTTTGACAGCTGGAAAACCAATTTCTTTATCTTTATTTTGAAGCCTGTTGACAATTTTGTGGCAGTTCTGAAAGCTTAATTCAACCATGTAATTGATTAAAACAAATTATAGTCCAAGTTATGATGGTCACAGTGACAAAATTGTCTTTTGCAGCTCATTCTACAGAATTTGAGAGTTTCCATCGTTTGTCTTACTGCTAGAGAACCATATTCTTTGTGTTTTATTTAAGCATTTCCTTGTAATACTTGTTATTGCAACCAACCAATTTTACCAATTTACCAATTATAAAAGGTCACATTGATAAAAACTTCATATTTTCTCTTATATACTCAAAAGCCATGTACCATGACATTTTTAAATTTGATTACTGGAAAACCATGTTGTTTGTCTTTATTTTGAAACTTGTTGATTATTATTCCCTTATGACTTGTTACAACCAGGTAATCAATTCAAACCATTTCCGGTCCTACTATGAGGGTCACGGTGACATATTTTTTAATCCTGCTTGTTGTACAATATACGACCTTTTCCATTATTGGTCTTAAGACCATATTTGTTGCCTTCCTTTTAAAAGTGCTTCCTTGCAGCATTCATTCCAACCAACTTATCAATCAAAACCAATTTTACCACAATTATGAAGGTCACAGTGATAGAATAACATTTTTCTCTTGGAGCTTAATGGAAATTCATGCACCATCACCACTGTTAGTTTGACCACACAAGAGCTGTGCTAAGGCATTGTTGATTAGTTCCTTGTCATCCTCTATGACTTGTGCCAACCAAGTAATCAATTAAAATCAAATACGATCCAATTATGAGCATCACAGTGGCAAAAGCATCTAATTTTGTTTTTGTTGCTTATTATACAAAACTGGACCGTTTCCATTGTTAATTTGATCGTGAAAAGATAACCATGTTGTCTGACCGTGCCTGTTTCTTGGTAGTGTGGAAGTCTAGATTTAACCGAGAAAGAGATACAAATCTATTCCAGCACTATTTTGATGGTCCTGTTGATAAACAATATGTCTGCATTTCTCTTATAGCTTATTTTCCATTAATGAATTGCAGTTATTGTTGTTATTGCTAATTGAGAACCATCTTATACCAGATCCTTATTTAAAGCCTGTGGACTGTTTTCTAGGAGTTGTGATTACCAAGTAATCACATGAAAACCACTTTTAGCACGATTATGAACTTCACCGTGATAAAAATGTATTTGTTTTGCAATTTATTCTACTGTAATGTGTCATGGTCATTGTTAGTTGTCCTACTGTCAAACCATGTTTATCTTTATTTAAAGGCTGTTGACAGTTTTCTGGTAATTGTGATTACCAAGAAATCAACCAAATCCACTTGCAGCACAATTCTGAACGTCACAGTGAAAATAATATCTTTTTTGCAGTTTATTCTGTAGTACTGTCTTGAGTTCAAAGCTAGTTTTACTCCGGAGTGTGGTGGGGTTGGTGACTAGGAGGACTGAAGGCGGTTGATGTTGTGAAGGTGTAAATATCCCAAGCAAGTGATGTTTGGAACGACAGAATTGTGTATCAATTCTACACCTTTTTTTCATAAATAGTATGAAGGTGTTTGCACTGACATTACGATCCTTGGATTGCCCCTCAAAGTATTTCAGTGACCGCACCATAAACAGTTTAGTCAACTCTAAGATGTAATCGCGGCCTTGTTGTGCGTCTCTGTACTCACACACATCCTTCTGTCTCCTCTGCATTTCAGCTTCATTCAAACTCAGATAAAGGCGACGGATCTGTCAGGTACATTCTGAGCGGGGAAGGAGCCGGGACTATATTTATCATCGACGAAGTGACGGGAGATATTCATGCCACCAAGAGCCTGGACCGGGAGAGGAAAACGCATTACGTCCTGCATGCACAAGCCTTGGACCGCAACACAGAGGAGGCCCTGGAACCAAAGTCGGAATTCATCATCAAAGTACAAGACATCAATGACAATGCACCCAAATTTCCAGATGGACCCTTTGTAGCTACGGTGCCTGAGATGTCTGAAGTGGGTGAGTAGTGCCGCGAAATAAAGCCAGCCTTCAAATAATCGCCCGCTACTGTGAACGGCACTGAGCCTTCATTTGAATGGCTCAAGAGATGAAACAAGTGTGTGAACTTGAGTGTTGTATTTGTTGCTTTTTAGATACTTTTCATGGGTATAATCCCTTTTATCCCTGCAGTAAGAGGGGGTTTGGGGGGCGTAATTAGACCTGTGACACCCTGTTTACCTTTCAAGATGGCCGAACTCCACTGCAAGATGGATCTAAGAGACAGTATTACTATGAAGAGCCGTGATCAAACATGCTATTACTCTGCAGCATCCTCGTTTGTCCTCCCTGTGATAACATTCTCCACAATGTTTGATCTTCTGTAAGCCAGCAGAGTCCTCTTTTTCATCTTTGTTTTCTGGTAGCTGCGATGGTCTCCCTCCCGGGTGGGCAAGTCTTTATAAAGCACTCAATACTGCCTCGGCAGCAATCCCCGCCATCCAGCCAGCCGAGTCCTCCGCATGAGGGGCGAGAGCAAAGCCTCGATCCACACTCCGCTGAGATAGCTGCTCGTCGCACACCCGGGCATCGTGTGGCAAACATCTCTGCTTTCCTCCCTTTATTCTCCCATCTGGTTTTTAGCCTCAACAAAAGCCACTCCTCTATCAGCCCAGTGCATTCTAGCTCCAAACCATGATGCTGTGGCATTTCACAGCTCTTGAAACATAAGTGAGCGGTACAAACACTGCCTAGGGTGTCAAAAATAAGGCCCGTGTGACAAAAGCGGCCCACAAGATGCTCCAATCCCACCAAACCAACAAGCGAATTGTAAAGGTTTCAAAGAAAAGTGAAATTTTTCTAAGCAAATATGTTAAAGCGGTCAAATTATGCAGAAATTACTTTGTAATGGTTTTATAGAAGTAATACATATGGGGAATGATGCCCCATATGTGAAGAAAGCCAACAAGCCAATCAGAAATCAAACTCTATATAGTGTCATCGGGGGTTCAGCCAATCCCAATCAAGGTAGGTCCTCCCTTTGACTCCTCCCACAATTAGGTAGCTCTGCTCTGCCACATGGCACCATGAGAGGAAGTACTTCCTCCTCTTCCCAAAATGGGTATGTGTGGACGGAGCCAGTCCAGCTCACACAGACACAGCAGAATCTGAATGCAGCTCCTATGATCCAATATTCAAATGGAGGAAAATCAAGCAAAAGCTGGATTTGTGGGAATACATTTTGACTACAATGTTTTTGACCAACAAAATCCATGTCAAATTGTTGAAAAGCTGAGTAATATAGCCCCTTTAGCAGTAGTGTACACAACACTGAGAGCCGAGCTGAGACACCGTGATGCTGCCATGAAAGCTAGTGGAAAGCAATGTGGAAAAAAAAATATTTTTGCTCAAGGGGCTTAATAAATTGTGATTAGTTTCGTATTACCAATAATGTAATAAAGTCCAGCAATGTAGTAATTTTCACAATTTCCAGTGTAATAAAACCATTAAAGTCTTCAATTAACCATAGTGTAATACAATTCCAAAGCCAATATTGTATCAACATTCTCCCTATAAATTAAGAAGTTATTACATTATTGAAGTAGTATTAAAAAAAAGCATTTGAAAATGTAATCACTGCAGCCCATAATGTAATTTTACATAAATCGGAGTGGAAATAGAAGCTATTTTCAGTTTTGGGGCGTTTGTTATCAAAAGTAATTTGTGGTATTCATTAATTGAGGATACATTACACTCTCAATTATTATTGAAAAATTCAGGGGTCACCTTTTAATCATGAGTAGGACAGATTAGATAGATCGTCTAATAATTGAAAATTTCGACAGCTTAAAATGTCTGTATTGGTACAGACATGCATTATTTTCACAAGCTTCTTTATTTGAAAAAAATCAATACAGTATAACCTTAATTTCACAAAAGACTTTGCCTTTATCCTGCAACGTTATGATAATGATATCCATTTCCACGAAAAACCGCAGAAACGCAGAAATCAAGAAGAATGTTTTTTTTTTTTAATTATTATTATTGTTGTTATTGTTTTCATCGTTTGTACAGCGATTTTCAAAAAGTTGCATTTCCACAGAGACGAAGCCGGAGGGTTTTAGAAAAAGTTGCGTTTTCACCAGTCAGAGCGTTTTCAGGATTGTTTTCTCCGAGCACCTTTGTGTCGTAAACAGACAACTGCGTCGCAACAAAGGTTTTTCGTCTTTACTTGAAAACACAAGATAAACACTTTAAATGGCGGATAATTAACATGGTGCTTCAACATTCTCCTCAAAGATCTGAACTCCTCCCTGTCACAGTGTGTCTCAGTGCTGTAGTGGCTCGCACTCAAAACTGCACAGCAAGGATGTTGTGGTTACGAGTTCAGGCTGGGACTGTCAGTGTGGAGTTTGTATTTGTCTACGTTTCTTTCACAGTAAGAAAAACATGTGTTTGAGGGTAAATAATGTAAACGTGATTCTGTGCTCAGGGTTTATTTTGATTTATCCATTGTTTGGTGACTTGTCTCCAGCATCTTGCATCATCAGTAGACTAAAGTGCTACGGAAGATGAATTGATGTTTTGCTTTGATGCTAATGCTGCTTCAGCTAATTATGTCTACCTGAAAATTTCACTTAATGTCCTCTTACACTTTGTGTTGACCCTTCCTGTTGGGCCCGTTTTGGCCCTGGAGCCCTGTGTTTGACACACTGCACAGCATAAAAGAGTCTAAAATAATCTCAAAGTAGAAATGCTTCTTTACAAGAAAGAGAACACGCACAGGCACAGACACACACACACACACACACACACGCACGCACAACCCGAGCTGAAAATGAATAGCTTCATCAGCTCTGTGCAGGGAGAAGATGGAAATGTGAAAAACCGTTTAAATATGCAAACCTCAATAGACCTGTAGGCGCCCTCTTTATAAACAGTCAATATCTCCCCGGTTGCATTCGTGAATATTCATGAACACACTGACACTCATACACACACTCTCAACTTAGCTTGTCGGGATATTTGTTTCTAGCCAGGGTGTGTCAAGTAAGCATCTTAATCCCCCCATCAATAGGAAAGCACTTTCTGTTTTTGGGCTCTTTTGTTAAATCATTCTCATATATGAGGAATATTTTTGAAGAGAGACAAGGGTCCAATTTCTTTTGGAAGACAAACTTAACCATATGGAACCTCACAAACAATCCTTTATTATTATTGGGAATGCCATTAACTGGTGGCATTATTGCTCAATAACACTCATTTCTGATTAATATTTTCAGATTTAGGTTATTCTGAAAGTAGGAATAAGGTGTGATTGTCGTATAAAGATATTCATGTTAAGCCGTGTGATAAATATTGTACCATTTATGAATATTAGAAACAGTAATCTTGAATGAATGCTTAAGAGGGCTTCATATTATGTTCTGAGTGCATGAATAACAGTCATTTATTATAAATACTGTGAGACTTATGTGTAGCTCAAGGTGGAAAAAGTAGTAACTTCCACATTAATGCAAATAAAATAAATCCTTGAATAAATAGGTGAGTAGCCTATCTATTAATATTATAAACAGTGCAATGGCTTAGTATGTTGAGTTGATGGTTAGGTCGGCACACAATATGTTTTTAATGCTCTTTTTATTATATATTTCTTAAGTTTAGGTGTAGTTTTATTTTATTTTTCAGAAAATGGCACATTTCAGTTATAATATATTTTAAGTTAAAAGGACTTCATTGTTGGGGCTTTTTTTCCTGAATTATACTTATTTTCCTTAATATTTTCAGATTTTGATTATGTTTATTGTATAAAAATATGCATTCTGTAACATTTTTATTTTAAACGACTGTCACTCATAATTATTACTGTATATAATATGGGAACATTACATTTTGTAGGTGCACTTCAAGTTGTTTTTTTAAATTCTTTTTAGATTTATATTGAGTTCAAAGTCAATAACCTACATAACAGTACACATATGATACATATATTAGCATTTATCAATCTTAATTTAAAGCTATATTGTGCTGAATTGATGTGTAAAAGAGTTTTTTTTTTAATTCTGTTTGGTTAAATAATACTTTTTTTCTTGAAGGTTTGGATTCAAGTCTAACATAGAAAACAATGTCTTCCTATTTCAATATCCCTATAAAACCCGATAATAACCTTCAGGTCACACTGCACCAATTAAATGATACTAAATTATAATGAAATGTTTTATTTATGTGTAGCTTAATGTAGAGAAAGACGCACCTTCCAAATTAACATAAATAGATTCATGAAAAATCCTTGAATAAATGAGTTACAACAGTAATTTTGAAAACAACCGTGAATACAATCCTAATATTGTTAGTAGATGCATAATAAGTCCCCTTTTTGGCTTTTTGCTGGGTTTTATCAGTGATTTTTTTTTTTTCTGAGTACAAGTATCCCATGTTGCATCGGGTGCATCCCTGATGTCATTCCCATTGTAACCTGGAAACAACAGCCACTGCAGTGTTCAATATATCAAATTAAAGCCTTATAAGGGACAGATTTATGTTCTTTTTGTTAAATATTGTTCAATGATGAATGCAGTTCAAGGCTGGAAAAAAAGTTCCATCCAACATCAGAGCAGATGACTCATTTATGTGACTATATTAACGTACAGAGCAACGACATATTTGCAGAACTAGTCTATATATCGGCGTCCACTTTCAGCTCTAACGAGTACTTGTTTCAAAGTTTCCTTGCAAACTTCATCATCGGATGCACGGAGAGAGAAAAAAAAAAAAAAAAAAAGAAGAATCAATCACAATTGATGACCCAAGGGAAGAATTCGAGGACTGTGAAGGGGAAAATAATTAGTCTTTTTTTTTGCCGCCCACTCTTTTGCTCATGTCCATTAAAGTAATTCCTCCTCGGTTCGTCGTCTGCGGCGTCAAATCGGCTGTAACAATCAGCTGTCCTCACACTCCAGAGCCCTAATCCCCATGCATTTGTCAATACTGGGGCTCCCAAGTGTAGGAAGGGGCTGTCTGGGAGTGTAGCAGGTAATTGGTTGTGATGTTCTTTTTCCTGTCTGAATTGATTAGCTGGGCACATGCCAGGTAGTTTTAATACCTCCCGTTTAAAGGTGCAATCATATTTTTGACTGCGGGATCAATTTCCTACTGTACGTACCCCGGCTGAGGAGCCTCTAAATGGACGAGCAGCCACTTAACTTCTGGGAAAATTGGCGTTTAGCGGAGACTTCCTGATTGCGGGCGGAGGTGGCAGCTTGTTTAGATGATCAGTTAAGATGAAATTAATTCCACTGACGCCGATGTTGAGGTCAGTCGCACATGCTGTTGACATTTCGTATCTGTTATTAGCACAGAAAAAAAAATAATGGTGCAGATGAAGGACCGAACACATTTCCATCTGTCTCGAATTTTGGTTTAGCCAAATTGAGGATTCAGGGGGTTGAAGTACTGGCAAAATACACTCTGGATATGTGGCGACAGACCAGGCCACGCATTCACAGCTAGTATTGCGGGTAATTCAGGTTGATGTGATTGGATTATTGGTCTTGGAGGTGTTGCCAGTGTGAAAGGAAGACGGAACTCTGGGCAGCGCTGAAGCAGGACCTCCAAGACAAGTAGGTGGTTTTGTAATGACTGCAGTCAAACTCTATCTGGCAGCCGTGCATGCCACCCCCGGGTTCGCCCACAGAGACGCGGGGCCAGACTTTCCGAAAAGCATTATTTTATTAAATAAATCACAAACCCAAACTAAACTCAACAAACACAGACTCTTCCAGTCCTGTGTCTCCTGCCTGTCACGTCGTGTGTCTCCTTTATGGGCAGAGAGGTGAGGCAGCTCACCCGATTCCCATCACCTCTCCGCCACATACCCCCACCGCCAGATAGGAGACCACCAACCAAATACCCCACATATGACACGTGTGTGCTAAGAAGGCTCCCCTATTGAGAAGGAATGGCTTTATAAGTACAAAGCGATCTACGACACACAAGAATAGTGAACTCCTCAGGTAGTAGGTCTTTAATTGTTCTGTAGAACATTGCCACGTAAAGGGAAAAAAAAAGTTTCCTTTTTGTAACCACGTGACCATGGAGCTGGTTATATCCAATAGTCATGGGTTGTCCTGTAGGCCATATCTTCAACGTCTTAGTCTCAGGTTAGGTGTCTTGACTGCAAACACTAGGCATGGGAACATGACATTCCACCTTTTTAACACTGCGTTTCTTCCAGAATGAGAACGCTGAGATTTTGGCTGCAACCTCAACAAACTACTGAGGCTCATTGATAGTTTGGACCTTGAATAAAAACACCCTAACAGTGATCAGACAGACTCAAATACTTAGTGATTTATTGTGGCAGGAAAAGGCCCCCAGCCCACTTTGGGCTCAAACTGGGAACATTCTCGCCACGAGAGTTTAAACTTCCACCACTGTGCAGCCCTAACAGTTCACCGTATTCATTAGTTATGCTACATCCCCATCTGGGAATCTAAAGTTCATCATTTCTCCTTCAGTGTGTTTGGAGACGGGGTGTGTACGGCGATCGTGATCAAAATGTCGTTGTCTGAAGTTTTCCGAAACCAAAATGCAAAAATGCCTTTTCCCGTAAAACTTGGAGTCTTAGCAGGGTCTGACACACCAGCTGTGCCACCAGTTGTTCCCAGATAGACTTATTAGTACTTGGAAATATTAAATATGGAGTTGTCCGTCACGCTGTCACCCTGAGGGATCAAACATAATAAACTGAGGTGCAATAAACACTTTGCTGCCACATTTAAACCTCAGATAAAACTCCAGGTTAAAGCCCATATAGAGGCCAAGGTAATTCTTTAAGCCACTAATATACTACAGCGGGATTACTTAATGGACACACTGATTGTTGTGTTGGATAAATGAAAGTCAGAGTGTGACGAAGTAATGAACACCTGGCTCGTTTGTTTCTTTTTTTTTTTTTTTGGCTCAAGTTTATTGAATGAGTTTTTACTTATACAAATGCAAATAATGTCATTTCAAATATCAGTGTTATGTCAACTATAACAGCATATGCCAATACAAAGACAACAAAACAATACCCCCCACAAAAACAAATAAACAAAAAACAAAACGAAGAGAGGAAACACAGTATATAAAACAGAAAATGAAAATATAGAAAACATTCCATAGCCACCGCATGCACACACGAGCACCACACAGGTATTTGGGTGACCTTCATTCAAATCAGTCAGTCTGGAAAGGCAGCAAACACCAATTCCTCTACATGTTTGAAGAAGGGCCTCCAGCTTTTGTCAAACTTAGCCGGAGAACCATTCAACCTCCCTGAACCTCCCTGATCCAAAAAGAATGAGAGGGAGGAGCAGGAGACTTCCACTTTAGTAAAATTAGGCGTCTAGCTAACGAGGTAACAAATGCAACAAAGTCTGCCTTGTATTTAGGGAGTGACAGAGTTTGAGGCACAACCCCGAATCATGCTGTGAGGGCTGTCGGATGAAGTTGTGTCATGGCACAAACTGAAATGGAATCAAATATTTAATGGGAGAGTAACGACGGGCAGAATGAAAACATATGACTATGGGTAGCTGTCACAGTAACATCCAAAACTTACAGTGTCCAGTAAACTCGTTTTCCCGGTCAAACACTTGCCAACAAAGAAAAATCATCTGCCAATCACCTTGTGTTAATAATACGAAGTGACTGTTAAATAAATGTACATTCTGATCCTACAGGAAAAAAATCTAAAAGAACTCTGGATTCAGATTTTTCAGTTTTACTTCTCAGTGGAACCATGTGTGTTTTTCTTTTGTTTTTTTGTTGTTTTTTTTTTGTAGTAAAGAATATTTTCTTATTTGAGAATATTAGAATTTTCGGTCACTGTCTTTAAGGGGCTGACTGCAATCCAACATGGTGACATACACTGTTCCAGCCTCATCCTGTAGCATCTGACCACAAACAACATGTGGGATCTGGTTCAGCGTCATACCGTGACTTTAAGGTCCCGTTTACACAACAAAGTTTTAAATGAAAACAGAAAAAAATGTATTTGGGTGGGCATTTACGAAACCACTAAAAAATGCCACTTTTCTGAAAATGCTGCTACTGTGTATGCGCACACGGCTGGAGTAAATCATTTTGATAATTCTGCGATGGTGTAATGACGCCCAGTGCATATTTTCCGGGGATTTGGTGGTTTTATAGTTAAGAGTCATGCGGAATAGCAACCCAATTTTGTCATCTGGCCATTCGAATGTCCATTCTGGCCATTTTTTCCGAAACATCAACATATAAACGTGAAACCTTTCTGAAATTAAAACGTTGTTGTTTAAACGGACCCTAAAAACACTAGATCCACAGATTAAGAATTTCTGTAAGGCTGTTCTGTAAGGCAGTGATGGATCACAAGAAATTAACTCATTTCATTGTGGAAGTGTGTGTGTATGTGGCTGAGGGAGGGCACGGACGGCCACCATCGATTCCACACGGTGCCAAATGGAAGATCTGATTAATGGCTGGATTTCCAAACTCTATCACCCTCTCTTTGTCTCAAGCCCACCCAAATAAAAAGCCATCCATCTGTCCTTCCCCTTAAACCACTTTAGCCAGCTCAGGATCTCTTTGGCGCGAGAGCTGATCCCGACGGTCCATCACAGGGTAAACACACAAAGACCCACAACAACACACATATACGGGAAATTAAGAATAACTGATTAACCCCAGGAACATCTGGAAAATAACAAATTCACACAGGGAGAGAATGTAAGCTCCTCCCGTTAACTTGTAATATAATTTCTGAATTTGCTTTATGTAACAACAAAAATAACTTAATTCAAGTTATTTTTGATCCAGTTCAGTAGTTTCAGCTGTCAAAAGTTCAGCAAAGTTTCCACCCCTTTCATAGTTCAGATGTCTCCTGCTGGCTTTATAAGTGTCTTTATTCTACATAAAGCTCTCAAAAAGCAATTTGGAAATGGTGTTTGATACTAATCTTCAGCAAATGCATGCACGCTGACTCCCGATTGCTCCCTTCTCAATAAGTACAATCAGACCTTTTTAATCCTGCACTTATCGCTTCAATAGGGCCAAATGCATTGTTCATATATGGTACTGAAACACTTAAACTGAAGTGCATTGTGAGAAAAGTAAAGCGTACATAATGAGCATGTTAATATTCATCAGAATATACAATGAAACGCTTCAAACTTACTGGCGTATTTATGTGCAGCTACCATAGAGACACATTTTTTTACCATGTCAGACGGGCATCTCTGGACCGTACAGGTTCATTCAGTGAAATCGAAATGGATTCCATTGGACAGAATATTCAGAGCCAGTTCAGCTTCCCAAGCAATCTCAGACGTGATGAACACCAAATAATTCCCTCTTCAATTTTCCTCGCAAGGCTGACAGAGATTCAGAGAGCACAAGCATGCAGAGAAGTATATGGCTCATTATGGTTGGCATTTAGCTTCCCCTCCTTCATGTTTCCTGGAAGAAGAAATAAAAATCATACCCCGCGGGACACAGTGGAGTGAGTTTTCCCTGTTTAATTTAGTTTAATTTATCCCATAAAGTTGGTGTCCAGAAGATGCACAATGCTGTTATCTGTATGTCTCCTAATGAATTGGCCCTTATGTATACTAATGCATCATACAAGCATGTAGTGCAATTACAATGCACTTATCATATAATTATAATGGGTTAATGAAGCCTGTAATGCAGTATGAGCAACACTTGAAGTGTTAAATTAGACAACAAAGGTTTTCACGTTGACTTTTGAGCATCACTCCACGTTTTTAAGTCGTCCGTCTTTGTTTTTTTTTTTTGTTTTTTTTTTTTGTTTATGG
>OMNM01009040.1:4760-28952 GCA_900302745.1 Parablennius parvicornis | reverse complement strand
ATATAGTGTGTGTGTGTGTGTGTGTGTGTGTGTGTATATATATATATATATATATATATATATATATATATATATATACATATAGATAGATAGATAGATATAGTGGCTCACTTATTATTGTGGGGGTAAATGGGAGAATGGACTCCACTTATATAGTGCCTTTCAGCCCCAAAGTGCTTTACATAGTTTATCACATTCACCCATTCACACACACATTCACACATCAATGGAGTGTTAATGGAGGCTGCAGCCATGCAAGGGGTGTGTAATCCTTATGAGGTTCCAGTGACAAATATATTGTTGAGAGCAATTCGTTGTTGAGGCTGATTTAAGATTCAAGCTGCAGAAAAATAAGTCAATGCGAAGTCTGATAACGCCATTAAACCACTGCAAGTGCAAGCAGTCATATGTAGTCCATTGATCATTAAAAACCGAACGTATATAATTTTCCGATGATATGCAGTTTTGCTCAACTTAGAATTACTCACACAGCTAAGCGATTTAAAAACATTCACTCAAAGACATAAAAAAAAAAATCGTCATGGTTTTTCACTAAACTCATTTGATGATAGTGTGCAAAGTGTTTCAGAGAAATACTGAACCGATGCAGAAAAAGAAGAAAGAGGATCCCAGGACATGCACACAGGGAAACACCACTTCAGCGGCACAAACTTGTCTGGATGGAAATGGAGCCCATAATTATTGATTGTTGCTCTTTAAAGGCAATTTAGAACAAATTGTCACCGCTCCACATAAATCAACACCTCCGTTAATCTGGTTTAAACCCAACAGGTCCAACAAAAACAATGATTTCTCTTTCTCATATATTTTAATCATCTCAAAAGAAAAGAAAAGAAAAACAAATTCTGTACTTAAACTTTTCGGATTGTTTATCTCATTAGGCACATTTCAGGATGTTCTCTTCTTGTTTCCTTTGCTATTCCTCCAAACAAATAAAGGCCATTGTGGAGACATAAAGTGAAATCCCAAAAAATTTACAAAGAATTTAGACAAATGTTTCTCCCATCTTTGTTTGTATTTGACTTTAAGTGAAGCTCTCTGGCTCTCATCAGTTCAACGCCACACTCAATCTGGGAATAAGGACTTTTCTGTACATCTCATAGCCAAACAGCAGCATAATGATGGCTTGAGTTCGACAAGGACACAGATGATAAATCACTGGAGAGACGACTCACGTGCAACACAGAATTTTCAGCAATGAGTTTAAAGATGCAGATTTATCTTGCTAAGGTCCAATTGATTGAGAAAAAAAAAATGCTTTGAGTTGTAAGTGAACACATAAAATTCTGAATTGTATTATTTCACCATGAGACTCTTTTTTTAACTCTAGATAAAAAGGGTTTTATTTGTACTTTTTTTTTGGCTGCTGTAGGTTCACTTCTAGGCTTAGAAACGAGAGGTGACAGACATTAGAAAGGTTTATTTCATATTAAAACAGGGAGAATAAGAAAGATTCACTGAGCTTAAACAGTGAAACTCCTAAAGAAAAGCCTCACAGACAGACGGTGTGAGCAGAAGGGAAATTCATTGCGGTGTATGTTGTCGTTACCTGGTTATGTCTCAAAGTGAAGGTGACGTGGTCAAGTTGGTAAGTGCCGGCAGGTTTGACGGCTACGGCTACAACTTGGGAGTTGACAGTGATCTCGCCAGCCTCTGCATAGCGGGAGTAGTCGGTGACACCCGGGTCGCTGCTCGGCTTCAGGATGTCACCGACGCTGTCATATCGCACAAACACCACTGACACACTTTCTGATGGACAAAAAAAACAAACCAACAAAAAAAAAAAAAGTCAAACCTACTTTAGATTTGATCAATTAATACAAGGAGAAATAATGAATTATAAATACTCACGTTACTATAATTAAGTATTATGTTGAGTATTTGTACTTCAAGCAGATTTTTTAAGTATCTAATTTGACTCGTTTATTAGGTGCAAAATACTTTGGACTTTTAGGCTGCTATGAACTCGCTTGATTTTGTAAAACTTTGTTTCAGAGAAACACTTTACCGGACATATTCTCTAAACGTAGCCAAATATCTGCTGCTGACAATGCAATTAAAAGAAGGCAATGAAATAACTAGTTATTTGGAGTAGTTCAAGTTAATGAAGTCAAAGGATGTAACTGCATTTGTACTTGAGTTCACATTTTCAGTACTCCTTTCACCTCTGATCAATACTAAAGACTTTGTAGAGGGAAACTGCCTATCAGGTCATTAGAGGACTGCAAATAGCTAAGAAATGTTTAGTGTTCATATGTGACCGATATGTTACATGAATTTATAGGGCAGAATAGTTTTATTTGATATTTTGGCTTGTTTATGAATGTAACACCATTTAGTGACAGGACCTACTGTTTTCAGAAGATACAATACTTTTTTTTTTATATACTGAGACAACCAAAAACTTTTTTTTTTTGTTGCAATTTGAGCTAGTTGACGTTAAGTACAAATTCATGTGTTTGTTTAGGTATGAACCAAAACCACACTCCCTCTTCACAGGATGTATTTTGTTTTCCTTTAGCCTGAATTACTTTACCATTTTTGTCCTTCTGTTTCCTCATTTTTGGTGTTAGGTTTATGTGATTTCCTCCCATGGACGTGGACAGTGTGTTAGGAGCATCGAGTGTGTACACTTTCAATTCTGTGGTTGAAAAAAAAAAAAAAAAAAGAGAAAAACAACAATGCATTAAACAATAGAAAAATTACAATTATGCCCAAATTTGGCACACTGGGAAGAAAACAGTGTGATAATTTAATATGATTTGAACCTCTGTAGGAGCCCTCTGTGTTAATATCTTTCTTACCCATTTCGGAAGTTTTGATTTCAAGCTCAGTTGGAGTTTTGTAGTTCCCAGCCAAAGAAAGAGCACTTTCTTCAACGAAATGCAGGAGTTTAGTGATCGTATGTTCACGACGCTCCTCGTTCATTCTGCTCCAAGCAACCATCTCATCCTTTTCCACCAGGTTGTTTACAGACTTGACTAATTTCTGTTAGAAAAGGACATCTTTTATTCAGTACAAATTGTATACAGTAACAAAACATGCAATGTCAGTGCTGCAAAGTGTTTCTGATTAGCTGTGGTACTTTTTACAGATGTTTGGCTGCTCGAGGCTTTCGCATTAGTTGCTGGTTGTAATGAAGTTTCTGACTGATCTGGTGTCCCGTGATTATCAAGTGGTAGAAAAACAAAGAGTATTTATGTATGTATATATTGCAAAATTACTGAAGTACAATACAGACAGCTGAATAAAAGCACATGGCTGCACTAAAAGATAAGAATAAACAAGATTATGCCACGTAATATGATTTTTTCCCTTTTAAACCAGTTCAAAGCATAACTTCCAGTTCAGGCAAAATTTTGGATGTTGACTGAGAAGCAAGCATGGAAAACAAAAAATTACTGAAAGAGTGGAGTTGATGGCAGATGGTTTGACAGTGTAATCCTTTTCCCCAGCAGCCAGCGATGATGCGGATCGACTCAGGGCTTCGACATATGCGATCACTTCCACTGAGGTAAGTTCACCAGACGACTGCTTGGCAATTTCTTTCAGCAGACTTTGGGGCTCCGTGAGGTTTCTCAACTGAAAGAGGGCAGAGGTATTTGTAACTAAATAAATAATCCAAATAAGTACAACTTTCTTTTTATGTATCACTTTGACTTCAAATGGCCACAATTTGCACTGACACTTTTATTGTATTTATTTAGACAGGTACATTTCTTTTCTCACATGTAGGAGGCTCAGTGGTCCAAAATAACAGCAACTGAATGTAGCATGGGCCACATGTTGTGTAGTGGCTTGGCACATTGGCCCTTTGGGAGTTTTTCTTTGTACTTTCCATGTGTTTGAGGTAAATCAGTGATGATAAATTATCTGTACGAATGAATTGAGTTTGAGTGACTGCATTTGACACGCGGTGAATTGGCAACCGGTCCAAGGATGAACCCTGCCTTCACCTGTCGTTCGCTGCAGTCACGTCTAGCAGTTGAGAGTTAAACAATACACGTGAAATTAAGATAAAGTGGTGCAGGAGATGATGAGGTGAAGGTGCACTTGGAGAACACATTAATTGCCAATGTGCAACGACCACCTCAGATGTGCCAGTGAGACCTTTTCAAGATTTAGGAGAAGGAGTCTTTGGGAACTGTGGCCTGCAGACCATGACTAAAGTTCAGGACAACAAAGCTGTAATGTTGCTTGTGAGGGTCAGAAGCCTGGACCACATACAGCAGGCACTTAAATCCACAAGAACACTTGTTGTCTCTGGACAATCCTCTCGATCAGTTGGGGGGAAAAAGGCACAAACTCCAGAGCTTAGATGAACTGTCTATGAACATTAGACCACCCCATTATGCCACGTAATAAGCTAAAACCATCTTTCAGTGTAAAACACATTAACACGACAACTTTAGAAATAAGCAGGAACCAAATTCATCACATTTCTTTAATTCCATAAGCTTAAAAAAATCCATGTGATGGTGTTTAATTATATTGAATTGTAGTTCTGATGTACCTAATAATGTGGTCAGTCAAAGTTTCAGTTCGCCTCCTGTCGTGCTTATCATCCTACTCTCCAACAGAGGGCAGCGTTATCACATCAATTTTCACATTGTCTGACTGAAATGCCTCCGGAGGAGTACTTACATATTCAAGTGTTTTGTTGACAGCCTGCGTTGTGCATCTGATGTTGTCGTGGCAGTTTTTTTGGGGATGCTCTGAAAGACACAAAACATTTCCAAAATCACCACATTTGCTTATTTCCATGATTTGCACGAGATCAAAGGTTGTTTCTGAAAGTCTGAATTACATAAAAAGCTGCAACTGCCACAACCCTAACCCACAGATCATTTCTTGTCATCAATACTGTTTGAAAGATGGACAAAATTATGATTGCGCCATCCATTTACTTGATTGCATTTTAGAATCGCAATAGAATCTATAACATTTTTGCATCTGTGTTGTGTTTGTCTATGAAAGAAACACAAAACGGACGCACATCCTTTTGTGCATGTGTGTGTGTGTGTGTGTGTGTGTGTGTCGCAAACTGTTATCTGATGCAGCTTTGATTTTCATCCCATTTCACCCAAAACGTATCCAGAACAGAGAGTGAGCCGGTCTACCCCATTATGACTGGACTGTCTGTCCAGTCTGTTTCACCCTTTACTCCCCGTTCACGCCAGTGAAACACACAAAACTGTTTCGTGTCCGTTTACGTGACAAAAGGTGCTCGGCGCCATTGAAAACGCAACTCTTTGAAAACAATCTGACTCCGTCTCTGTGCAGATGGAGGAAATCCTGTCTGCCCTCCTATCTGCCCTCCGGCCCTCCACCATAGTTAAAAAAAAAACCAAGGTGCAGAAGCAAGTTTTTTTCTGGGGGTGGAACAGCACCTCATCTGTCCGAGTTTTACTAAGCCAAAACTCGATCCGTCTGGCAGGACCCGACTCCTACAGAGGGATCGAATCATCTCATACGACTGTCCCAGCAGTTTTAAAGATGTTGACAAACACCACAAAAGCTCCAGATGGTGAAATCACAGGCCACCCCAGGATGTGTCGCCCACCCCCGGTGTGCTACAAGGAGTGCCCCCTCAACCGGTTAGAAGCCCCCGATTGACCGCCGAACAAGAACAGAGCAGCATGCCCCACAACTTCTAACCTTCTTGTGTTTCAACACAGAAAAAAAATAAGAAAATAGAAATGTGGAGAAACAGCGGGAGACTGGCAGCAAAGCCGAGTCCGTCTAGAAAGTCGTTAAAAGGCGCCTCTTTCTGAAATGCGATTTTAATTCTTACGCACATTCATTTAAAACCTCACTGTGTCAGACTTCGAGACTTCTTGTTTTAATTTGCCAGCTGTGAAACTCCGGCTCCCGATTCAGCCGTCAAAAAACTCTTTGTCGGATAGGAAAACAGTGATTTTCTATATACGTGTTAAAAATGGAGACGTATTCCAGTTGTGCTAATTGATTGCAGTGACTCCTGGGACTCTCAGGTGAAAGGTGGTTGTGTAGCTGCCGCTCTGGCTGTGTCCAGGTGCTTCTGTAATCATCACAGTGATTGACAGGAGGTCTGCCATAAATTATTCAGTCGTTCATTTGAGACGTTGCTCAGGGTTTTGTGTTCCCCTGGAAAGGATCAGAGATTCCGTGCAGCCCGATTGCTGCCACGTCCGTTTCAAGCTGCGTATATAATTAAAATAATTTCTCTAATAAAGCTTTTGTATATCAGCGATGGCTCTACGGTCAGATCTGTTTCTCTTGAGTCGTGGAGAACAGAGGATGCAGATAAGGCACACTGGACAGTCGTCTTTATGAATTTTGAATTCTTTAAGGAGTCCAGCAGTGGATAAGGTTTTATACACAACTTTTATCTGTCTTCGAGGATACATGGGCAGGTTTGAAATTTTCATTAAGCTCTCCACTAGGGATGCACCGATAACACTTTTTCAAACTATGAGCACTAACCTTTAGCTACATGCCGATACTGAGTATTGATGAGAGTAAATAAAGTGTAATTCAAACTCCATACTCAAACAAAATGTGAAGGCTATGCGTTGCCGTGAACCACCACCATCTGTGGACTGTAGACGGAAGGACCGAGCTCGCTGTTAATGGGAGTTTCAGTCATACTTTCTTGGGTAGCGGTGCTTCACGATAATGTCATAACAGTTTATTACATCTTCAGGTTCATTTGCATTTTTTTCCCATCGTTATCCATCACGTATTCAGCGTGAGAGTTTTGAGTTTTTCAGGGTCCCGTTTACGCGGCAAGAATCTCAAGTGAAAACACAAAAGTTTGGTGGTTTTTTTGAGTCCGTTTACTCCACGTGTTCGGAGCCTCTGAGAACACAACTTTTTGAAAAGTTTTCAAAAAGTGGAACTTTTTGAAAACATTTTGACTTTGTCGTCAATAATATAACAATGGTAAATAATGTCATCAAAATAATTTGCTCACAGTGTAATTTCAGTCAACTTCAGTTCACTTTGAGGATTCCAGGTATGGTCCAGATCCAGTTTGAAGAATCAAAGCCCCGTTTACAAGACAAATCGTTTTTTTTTCTTTTACACAACAGTCGAACATCGTTTTTGCGTTTTTGTTTCAGAAAAGTTTCATGTTTACACAGCAATGTTTTGAAAATGATGTCCATTTGCAAAGAAACCGCAGAAACGCTGAAAACAATGTAGTTAGCATGTTAGGCCACTAGGTGGCGCTGTTGGTTGTTTTAGTAATGGAACACCCCCCCCCCACACACACGCACATACATGCACATACACGCACACAGCACAGAACAATATGCTTTAAACGTGGGAGAACTCTTTGAAGTGTTGTGTGCGTGCGTGCGAGCGCGTGCTTCCATCCTCATACCGACCTTTACATTTTACACCCCTCTCAGGATGAAAGTGCTTAGTGCCTGAAGATGGGATGTAATCACGCTGACAGGTGCAATAGAAAGATCCATTCGTATTATGGCAGAGTGAGTTTGGCCCACAGACTTGCCGTCCCGACTTGCATTCATCAATATCTGAAAGACACAAATGAAGAGTTCAACTGCAGGAAGATATCAACTTAGCCTGATTCAAGAGATCCCCCCTCCCCGATATTAATTTGGTGGACGACAATTCACTCACTTAATGAAAGTAGTAGGAACCATTTATATCCCGAAAAGCAATGTGAAGATCAGATTGTATTCAATATGAGAAACTGTTTCCTGTATGTTCCCAGGGTATAATTTCACTTTGTATAATCTCCACTTTTGCCAAATTCTTTTCTTTTTTTCTTTTTTTTTTTGCCAAACAATTATGTGACGCTACTAAGGCATCAAGATCACACTTTATGGAAAGTATTAACTTTTGGTCTTGCTTTCCAATGCATTTCACAATAAAATATATTGTTGGAATCCATCAACAAATAAACAGTTGGCTCAGGGTTTTTCTTTGAAAAGTTCAGGAAGTTTTTATGATTCATGATTTTGTACTATGGCATTTCATCACCTTTATTTGTTTCCATGGCATTGGCATTTAGGGTTGGATTGGGAGACAGTGGTTAATGCATTCTTGCTTCACAGTTAAATATTCCTGGTTCGAGTCTTGTTTACCCAGTCCAGGATGTACTGTATCCTGCCTTCACCTAGAATCAGCTGGGATCAGTGCCAGCGCCATGCAACTTTAAGTTAGGTGAAGCAGGATACAATTTAAATTGCTGGATGGACATAAATGATCACTTTTACCTTCCACTTATTTTCTTGTCATTAAAGCAACGGCCTGCTGTGAAAAGAGGAGCCATGACAGCACAAAGAAAGGAATCTTCAAAATGATATCTTTAAACAGCTACATGGTTTCGTGCAATACTTTTGGTCATTATCATTGTTTTTATGAGTGCTATTCAAACAAAGACTTATAATTTTGACATTAAATGGTGTGCATATGCATACAAATTTGGATAAAAGTACAACCCTGTTCATGCAAAACAAACAAAAGACGTTCTCAGATGGTATCCCAGAGCAGCAGATGGGAGAAAAGTAAGAGGTCGAGAGAAGAATAACCTGCACCATATTTTTTTCCTCTCAGTTCAGTGAATAAAAAAAAAAAAAAAAAAAAAAAAAAAAAAAAAACTTTAAAAATACACAGCTGCATGCTAACCATATGGATACACCATTAAACACATGATACCAGTGTGTGAAGTCTGTACACTTAATTAAATATACAAAATCACTATGTTTGTGTGTATTTACTGTTGTATCAGGGAGACATTACCAATGCAATCTGTGCCATCATTGGTCTGAAACTCAGTTTTTCCTGTTGATGTATATCCAGAGATACATGTACAGTAGTAGCCGCCGGCTACGTTGGTACAGTTCCCCCTCTCTCCGCAGATATTGGTCACGTTTTGGCACTCATTGTCATCTGTGGTGAGAACAGGAAAATACAAAGTAAATTGGCTGCGCACAAAAAGGAAAGAACTTACAAAACAAAAAAAAAACTTTAAAAAAATGATTAGATCATCAAAGGAAATGAAACATTCTGCATATTGCATATAATTGTTGTCATATGTTACAGATATTTGCTCAAGACTTAAATAATACTAACTGGCTCTGAGATTTTTACCTATAACTATACCTACAACTATACCTAAACCTATACCTATACCTATACTATTTAGATGCACCTGCTCATCTTTGTCACAAATAATAATGCAAAAAATAATAATAAAAAAAAAAAGTAATTAAAGGGGACTATCACCGCTGAGTTAAGCCATTGTTTACATCCTCTTTTACTTTTAGAAGAATGTCGCTATCCTTGGATGCTAATAAACTTGTTATCTTATCTGTTCCTGCTTTTACTTTTGTTTCTTCCAAAACATTTCCCAAAGGACCTCCCAGTTTACGACAGGAAAAAAGCATAAAGTGTGGCAGCGTCACAACTTCTGTGTTGGGTATATGCACTTTAATTGAGACATGGTAAAACCTAAGTGCAGTTGTATTGTAGGTCTTCATTCACTTGCTCGGAAAACTGATTGGCTGAAAAAAAATTGGCTCCGCTGAGATATCTAGATATTTTACTTCTGCATCTTCAGCAGTGATATAATTCCTCCTTAACTGCTGAACATTAATACAAAGAGACTGGATCATCAACGCCTGTTTTCTCTTCGACAGCATAGTGATTCTAATGCTTTGACGATTAACCTAAAATTATTAAATTAGTATTTTCTCTGGTTGATAGGAGAAATAACACCACAAAACATTAAAATGATCCTGATAGATGGTCCATGAAGACAGGATTTTACATGAGAATATGTTATTCACAGACAGAAACCAAAAGTAGTGTTGAAGTCTTATCGTGTATGCAGCCATCAGTTCAGAAGTAATTTCTTAGGGATATTTTGGATTGACTATGTGGTTTTCAACTTTAATCAACCTATTAATACTTGAAAACCCAAGCAATCATCAGAGCATCTTCCTAAATCCCTTTTCTATCGAGCACACATTCACATTCATTCGTGGCTCTGAGCCCATGTTCTCACAAGTATGGCTCTCATATGTGCTCCACATCTAACTTTCTCACAAATTTGCCTGTGATCCTGGGCCCTGGTGTGGATTTGATCTCGATGAAGCCGAGCTGTGATCTCGCTTTGATTAAAGCCTTGGCTGGTCGTGACTTACATGCAGTTTTTAATTGTTCACATTTGTGAGTACTGGGTGCTTGTTTGTGAATTGAAGTAATTCAAATTACTGAAAATGATTGCGATTCCTTTCTCTGTGTTTATAAAGCAGCAGATACAGAGCAGTTTTTGTACAAGTGCTTCTGTTGCCCACTCATTGTAGAAAAAGTTCTGTTTCAGATTAGCATTCACACCCGCCTTCCGTCCCTGATCACCCAGTTTATTGGAAATGGCTTGGTAATAGTTTCCAGTGTTGTGTTCTCACTGGTGAAGGTATCGCGGATGTTTTGCTCTTCTCCTCGCCACCTTTCACATAAAAACTGCATTATAAGGGAAGTCCTTTTGCTGTGATGAAGGCGGTCACATTGTTTGAAGAGGAAATACCTTCATAACACGCAGGCCACGTTAACTGTCATTCCAGCACAAACACACCGCCCACGCATTTTATGATTCACTTTGATGTCCTGTTTTATCTCCGAGTATAGAATCCATATTTGTGCTCTGTCGTAACGTCACCACTGAAAAAACGATGTCCTACAAGGGAACATGATTCCAAACCTTTCTTTTAATAAAATTATCCACAGAATTGTTTGTATTACTCATGTTTTCACCTCAAATTTGGCCTGAGAAGTGTGTAAGCTGAACTCGGATTGTGATCAGATTTGGCCGAGAAACAAAAAAAAAAAAAAAAAAAAATGGTTCCAGGAATTCTAAACAAGCCAGAAACGTAAAAAGAGTAACAATGAGGACAGACTGAAAGGCCACACTTGCCAATAAAAATGTCACTCGTGAAGCAGTATCATGGTGGCATTTTCACAGCGCAGTGTTTTTTTTTTTTTTTGTAGTCATGACCGGAATTTGCATGTCACCAACTACCGCAACCTCTTTTTTGAACAGAAACAGTGGCCCAAAACATGCATGACAGACATGAAAAACACCTTGACAGCCACATCGAAAGGTGCTGCCTGTTGATAAAGAGCTGGAATTGACCGGCCCATTTAAATCACACCTCCATATTACTTCAACTTACACTCACAGAGCTTTCATTATCCTAAACTATCCAGATTAATTATTAAGCACAATTATAGAATAAAATATTGTTGAGATAATTTCCCCTTGCATATTAAAGATAATCCTTATGGTAGTTAATTTGCTTCTGGTTTGCTGGTGAGCCTTCTTGAGATCATTAATGATAGATGCCTCCAGAACAAACCAGAACAAGTTCATTTGCTCCCATCATATGATTGCAAATAGAGTTGTAATCCTTTTTCAGACAGAAACTTAACACATTCTTGCCTTGATAAGATAATTCATGAAGCGTTAACACGTATATTGTTACATTTTTTTTAATTTGTTTGCTTCACCATCATCCATAATGCTTTAATTTGAATTAGTTAACATGTTTCAATATGTTCAATACAGATACTCTGTTGTCAGGAATTATTATCAACAAAGCTTTTCAGCAACTATCTTCAGAGTAACTGTAACTTAACTAAGTTCTAAGTACAGTGTTTCATGATTGGAGGCACTTAGTAGTTGATGGATAGATGTGTGTGTGCGTGTGTGTGTGTGTGAGTGTGTGTGTGTATGTGTGTGTGTGTGTGTGCGTGTGTGTGTCTTTAGTATATTCACCATTGCAAAAAGTGGTTCCATCTCCGGTATATCCATGGTTACAGAAGCAGGCATTGTTTGATCTATTGAGGGCCTTGCATGTTGCAAGTTGGTGACAAGAATCACAAATGTCAGAGAGGCTGCATGGGTCCATCAGACTGGAGAGCCATGCTGTGGAGGCACAAGAGTTACAGTTTCACCGACAGTTAGCATTAATATTCAGGACCATTTTATCATACTGCTGGCACTTTTTAAAGGTGTGTGGAACCAGAAAGGAAAAAAAAAAAAAAAAATGTTGGCGGTATCAATCTACTGTATTTAACATCTTCTCACAGGAACAGCGTGAGTGACATAATCCACTGACGACAGCACACACACACATTTGGAGTACATTTCTACAAGGAACACACAGATTCACAGGTGAGGGAAAAACCTTAACACCAATATAAAATTTGAGACTATTTAAAAACCCAATATAAACATCAATGACTCTCCATTCCTTAACAAGACATCATAGAGACCCTATAAAAAGCATTAACACCCCCCGTCTCTCTCTCTCTCTCTCTCTCTCTCTTTCTCTCTCTCTCTCTCTCTAAAAGATACCTGCCATGCTATGATCCACATAAGCCCACGTACCTGTCAAAAGTACAAGTTTCATCGGTGACTTGAGCAAAGACTCCATACCCGCGCTTATTCTGGATTTTTACTTACAGCTTCAACTGTGGGCTGGCTGGTGACGTAGCCTATTTCCTTGCATCAGTTTTCCTGTTTCCCTAAACCTGGCCCTTCCTGTGCTGATCTTTAATCTGCCTTCAGAAACACGCAGCCTGGTCCCTTCCACCCACGATGCAGCACTCCAGACACGCACATCTTTCTTTTGGGATAATTTCACAAAAGATATAAAATACATTTTAGCAAGTCTGTCATTTTCTTTCTAGTGCTGTTGACATTTTGTGCTATGTTGCCATTTTGGAAGCTCCTCCACACCATTGTTCTCTCTTGAGCATGCACAGTAGGCTATGTAAACACAGGCCAAAACAACACTGACTGACTTCACTGAAGGACGACCCCCTCCCTTCCGCAAGCGTTTGTACACAAATCCACACTCACATTCCAGCAGTACGTGTCTTCCTAAGACCATCACAGGGCTCCTTAGACAGAGGTTTTAGTATCTGCTCTTTTCCTGGCTTATTCAGCAGCAAAATGAGGATGCAAGCCTCTGGCCTTGGCTCATTTAGACTGGGTGATGTTATCCAGGTTCTTTAATATAATGTTCATGTAGGAGTAGATAGGCCTACTGTGTGATGAAAAAAAAGGAAAGAAAAATGAAGATTTATCATCGCATTTTGCATATATTAATTTGATTTGTTTTTCCAGATTTTTTTTTTTTTTTCCACACCTTTTCTCTGGAACAGCAACACTTGAGGGAACCATGTTTTATTAATGGAGCTTTCAGAGTATTGTGCTGTTTGCATTGTGCACATTTATATACCCACTGCTTTATAAACTCTGTGCATTTCCAAAAGTATGGCCTGAGTGATTGTGGTATTGTATAAAGTGACTATATAAACATTTCTGTGGTCCTTTGTGCAGCAGTTACACTTCGAGCATGCCTTTGAAGATAAGTGGTAAAGCAACACATTTTATTCTTGGTCCTCTGACATCTGTCATGGACTAATGACCCCATTCACTGAGGGGGAAATGAGAAGGGCTGGGTGTTATTTCACTTTGCTGGGCTACTGACCCATACAAACAAAGTTTCTTTTTTTCTTTTTTTCAAATTCTGACTTAAAGCTGTTGCCACTCATTCCAAATGCAGATATTTACAGTTTTCTTTTTGCCTCTTAACCATCAAAATCAGTGATTCAAATTAAAATCTAACTGGCACTACAGTTACAGAACAGGTGAATGCAAATGTAAAACTCACAATAGTCCTAAAAGGAAAAGTAGCCATTCAGGTATAACTGAGGTCCTTTTAAACCACCTTCTACTTTTTTGGCACACAAACACATTCATTGATGAATAGTTTCCCTTGGAAGATAAGTTCTTTGTCGACTGTACTGCAATCTGTGGAGGCGGTTTGAATTGCTTAGGCAAGGCGTTCAGTTTATTGCTGAGAAAGGCGGCTGCTTTGAATGACACCATTAGAATTGCTCTGCATTACTGTCCTGGGAAAGGGTTTGGTGAAAGCCACATTTGAATTTCTCGCTCTGACACTCTCTCCTAACAGTAAGGAAGGAAGTGATGCTGCCTCGAACAAACCTGGACTGATTGCACCCTTCCTCCTCCGCTTTTTTTTTGTCTCCGTGAAACTCTCATTTAGTAAGAAAAGCCCACAGGAGTTTGCTTACTTCACAATGACATTGTGAAGAAAAAAAAAAAAAAAAAAAAAAAAAAGATACCTAAGTTAAAAGACCTTTTTAGCCGTGTGGAGACGGTCATGTGCAAATGTTTCCTCTTTTCCTAGCTCTCTCATGGATATGGAAATTTTGCCTCTACAGTAACAGAATTCTGTGTGGGTTTTTGTGTGTATGTATGTGTGAGCTAACTGAGGGTGTTATTTATGCTATTTAGGCAATATTGAGATTTGCAATACAGAGTACAGTGGAAAATCTATTTCGACACCTCTCTCACATATCGGTTGTGATGTTGGCCTTATGCTCAGCCATGATGGGAGGACTGAAGGCCCGGGCACAGATGGCAGCAACTGTCTCATGAACTTGAGGCTCCTAAAATATTTAAGCACATAAGGTTGGAGAGACAAAGTGAGCTTTCTGCTTGGGTTCAGAGATGCCAGCTGCTGTGTGCACGAAGGACCGCACAACACTTTGCACTTACACAGAAAAAAAAATAATAAAATCGGTGCCTGTGAAATCATGAACCTCTAAAATAACACCTAAAGGATTACACAAGTTAAAAGAAGTCACTTAATATTTTGTCAATTTCATTTGGCAGCCTTTGGTCATTTCAAGACTGAAGGATAGCAAGTTTATGAAACATCTTAAAAAAAAAAGACCCCCCAAACAATCAAAAAAAAAAAAGTGTATATAAATATGTATATTAGAATGACCCCATCTAATGTGTAAAGTCCCTCAGTGTGGTAACGGCCCACAGAAAGTACAACTTCAGTTCAAAGAAATCCAGTTCATGCGCTATGATGGATGAGTAGCACAAGTCAATGTGTTTTCACTGTTACTTAATGCTGCAGCATTTTATTATTTGCTTTGATGGTTAGAGCCATGGTTGTTGCATACTCTGCAGGAAATTGGTTCAAGCTAACCTTCGGAGACCAAAAAGCTAATGCATACATGCAAATCGTATCATCTGGTGCAGTACTATATGCTGATAATGTGCTTGCAATGTTTAATTGATATGTTGATAGTCATTCTAGATGTACTGATGAAAAAAAATAAATAAATAAAAGAACAACACAGTAAGAATTCCAGATGCACAAAGTACATCAATATAGTAACAGAGAAAATAAATAATAAACACATGAACCGAAATATCTCCAGTGTATGTGCAAGGATAGTCTTATGGTATAGCATGATGTGTTTTCAGTGCTCTTACTTGTTGGTGTATTTTGTATTTAAGTATTTAGAGGGAAATGTAACTAACCTTAATCCTAACCCTAAACCTAACCCACAAACCTAACCCTTTCCACTTACATACATTCTTAACAGTGTGATTGAGAGCACAAGGCTTTTAAAGAGAATGAAATGAGGAATTTTCCAGTGTAGTATCTGACGTGATAGAACTTGTAAATTGTGATGTGAGCAGCAGTTCACCTGTCGGATGTGTGAGGCATATATGTAAAGAATCAGCAAGATACCTTATTGGCCAGAAATAGCTTCATTAACACTTATACTGATCAAAGCTCATTAATCTAGAAATTGAAAGATGTTCATATGCAGCCCATCCACCACTGTGTAGGTTGATATATCAGACATTTGTCTAGAAACAAGGGGGGATATTCCAATGAGTGCATGAAGTACTTCTCTTTGTGTTCCAAACTCATGAAAAAAAAAAGATAATTTGTAATATCTTCTAAAGTATGCATATGCATGGTGTTGTCACAAATTTGTATCTGGACATTACACATTAGTATTCTCTCTTCGTTGTGATGTTATTGATGACAAAATTGTTCAACATTTTCCAAAAACCAAACAACTACTACCCATAACTACTACAATGTTAATATAAAGCTACTTTTAATGATTTCTTCTGGTGCAAAAAAACAGTTAAATGCTTTTAGAAACTCATGGCTGTAAGGCTAATGCTAGCTGGGTATAAAAACAGACAAAATTAAGTAAACAAACAACCCCTGATTAGAGTTTTAGAGTTGAGTGTAGAAAAGTTTATAAACTAAATGAATGACTGTTATTAAGGCAAATATAGATTTTAGAGTGTCTTGTCTCACATTATTTTCGTCTTTGTCTTTGAAGTACACACACATTTTCCAATACCTTTTTGCTACTTAGACATTCAATTTGCAATACTCAATAAAACTTAAGTCGATCTTCACCAACACCAATAGTAGAATAACATGTCGTAAAAAAAAATCTTAGGGTATTAAGTGCAAATAAGTAAAAAAAATAGTCATTTCGAAGGAGACCTACGAATCAACACTTAAGATGCAGCCTTTTTCTTTCCCCATGTATTCATTGACTGGCTGTTTGTGGCTGTTTAAAGAAGCTAAAGAAGGCGCACAAACGACTGAGTTCGCTGTCGTCATCAGCATGCCTTCCAGCCCCGACTTGATGTTGTACGTTTAACAGTTGTTGACTTCACACATGACAGGATGATACAAAAATAAATCCTGTCAATGAGCACATCAAAGTCAGGACATTTACTTGAGAGCATAAAAAGAAATTATTAATCTCAAATACGAGCCTTGATTTTAAAGTACACTTGCTCGGTATCATAAATATTGACTTTGTTGTGTTGTTGTGTATTTCATTATTGTAAACTGTTAACCGACAGGCCAGCATTATCTTTTACTCAAAGCTGTATTTGATTTCCACTGTTGTAAGTCTGATATTCTCTCTGTTTCCTTTTCTTGTAGCCTGCATTTGAATTTTACATTGGTATTCTTTAAAAGATAGACCTTTTGACTGTGGGTACTGTATGTCAGTGTTAAGTCCATTCATTATGGAAAGAAAATGTCTGCACAACCACACAATTTGTAGACTCATGTTAAACATGAAATGAGGACAGCAGTTGGGAAGCTGAGCCGAGAGGCTACAAACTTGTCTTATCAAACAATAAGCAAGTATCCAAGTAGTTCCTCGGTGGGGTTAATGGAAGCCAAATTTAAAATGTGCTCCGTATTTGTAGAAAAATGAACCAAATCAGCGACAGGGCTGCAGAGGGGATGATGTGACTGTACTGTAAAACTCGCAGCTTGTAGGTCTTGTAAGGTAAAGGCAATTGGAAATGTGACCATAACTGCAGTGGAAATAAGATGAGGTGAAGATACAGCTAAGAGTGTGAAATGGAAAAAGAGATGTATTTGACAGGGGGACGTGCTACATGCCTCTGCTAAACTGGTCAAAATGATGCAGTCCAATTCTTTATTCTCTTTCGCCTCGCTGCGTTGAACCACATCGCTGCACTTGTTTGACTAAGGCCCCATTTACATGACAACGTTTCATGTGATAACACCTCGATTGATTAAGAAAAGTGTTGCATTTACCCTGTAGCAGCGCACTGACAACGATGTAGTTAGTCTGCCGAGCCACGGGAGGGCGCTGTTGGTTGCTTTTGTAATGAAACCACGCAGATGTGTGCAGAGAACAATGTGTTATAAATGTGAACAAAATCGAGAGAACCCGTCATTTGTTTAGACAGACGACAAATTGGATGCTATCATGGGTGAGTCTCAACTATAAAAATACTGATATGGACAAAATTGATTATATATCTAGATTACAGATGGCGAGTCTTGCCACTACGAAGGCCACTATGTTTGGTCTCCTCGAGGGAATCTTGACCGTAAAAAGAATTGTTCAACCTTGAGAACCGCTATGAAAAAGTTACGGTTTTTAGTGTAATGGAAGAACGTTTTGCAGTTACAATTGTTTTCGTTGTCGTTTAAATGGGGCCTAATACAACAATAAAAAAAAGTCATATCTGGTTTTAAATACATAACTTCCTGTTTTTCCACATTTTATTGTAGGAACCATACACTGTCCTAGTAGTTAGATGCTTTCCATTTGAAATATCTTTGAAAGTCTTTCCATATATTCTGCAACTGGCTTAACTGTTTGCACTAAAGTTTATGTTGTCATTTTATCTGTTTTCCATCAGACATAGTAAATTCAGGTCTGATTTGGTTTGTAATAAATAAATCATAGTTTTACTCTTCACATATTTGTTAATCAAATAAAATTAAAAACAAAAAAAAAAAAATGTAAATAGGCATCAGACAAACACCTATATTTTTTCCTTCTCTGGTGCCCCCATGGATGGTCCATCTTATGCTCAGAACTTCTGCCCTATACAAACTAAAGCTCAATAGAAAACAAAAGATTGTATCATGAGCATCCTTACATCTTCTTCCCGGGCTCAGGTCACTAACTACAAAAGAATGTCATGTCATATGTAACTTTCTTCCAGAAACGGATGCACAGTATTTTGTGATGAAACTACCCTGCTCAAGCAGCTAAAAAGAGTACGGATTGATTGTGAACTCCTTCTGGGTTTCATTTTCTGTCATTTATTAGAATGAATCTTTTTTCCGCATCCTGTTTAGTTGCTTCAGTTTTTGAAGTATTCATCCGTCTTGTACTGTTTTTCTAACTCCGGGTCACATAGTGCTGGAGCTGATCCCAGCTGACTTTGGGCGAAGACAGGATACAACCCGGACAGGTCGCCAGTCCATCACAGGGCAAACAAAAAGAGACAAACACGAACACGGTCCCATTCCCACATATGGAAAAATGTGTGTTAACGAATTACCCTCAAATTCATATTTTGGGACTGTGAGATGGAATTGAAGTACTTGGATAAAATGAACACACAAACTAGTAACTAATAACTTTGAACGGGGATGAATTCAAATGAATTTTAATTCCAAGCAATGTCCTACAAATAAAATGCAATTGTGCCAACAGCAAAATTAAAAAGAATTAAACACATATGACATCAATAATATAAAATTTGTAATTTTGCTGGAATAAAAGCTTTTTTTGAGCATAAGCGTGTCTTCGCCACCCACGTGCTGTTCTCTGTATGGAGACTTAGAGACAGAGTGATTAAGTGGGTCTCTGGGATCAAGCAGCAGCATGCTGGTCAGGAGTTAGGTTAGGATCTGTATCCTCTCCGCTCTGGACAATGGGAAGAATGCAAGCAGTGTTGCCCTCCTCTGTCCCGGAGCGGGCCATGTGGGCGTTTTTGTGTCAGAGGCCTCAAAGTTACAGAGCTCCAGCTGAATATTACCATCTTTTGACCTATATGAACTCCTGCTACAGTTTCCTGTTTAAAGCACGATTAACTTTTCCTTGTTTTACCAAGACTATGACACCAAGTACATGATGAATATTAAGTATAACGATTTAGTTTCAAGATGAATGTTAAGCATAACAATTTAGTTTTACTGCAGTGAGTGAAAATTGTTCATTCAGTCATTTTTGTCATAACTTTACAAATCAGGAAATAAATAACCTCGTTAAATTTAACCCTTTTAAAAGGCACTCTTTCAAATGAGCCATTCAAATACTCTGAATTGTTTCGAAACCACTGAGACAGATTTAGATATAATGAACTGAAACGGATATAACAAGCTTAAAAGTTTCTGAAATGGCATCAGTTTATATGGGTTAAATACAATTCTGTTATATCATTCTATACACCTTTGAGTGTTCCCTTCTTACATATTATTCACCTATATATAGCTTCTTACATGCATTAGGACGATATCTGAAATACCATATTGTCTCTTTCACCACTTTTATGTGTATTATGTCGATAGTATGTCGGTATGGTTGCTTTTAGTATTGAAGTGTTAAAGTCTGGTAATTGAAGCTACGAGGCATTTACAAATAACAAAAACAAAAAAACAATGACATTCTTATTTATATGACAAATGTAAAGTAAACCTAAAGCAGCACCTATAACTTTACCGATTAAACCATGGATTCTCATATTTAAAATGTATATTTTTTCACATTGAAAAAGGGGTGAGTTACAAAATGCAAGCAGTCAAGGTCTTATCAGGTGACAAACCTCCTTTTGTTCGAGAGAGAGTTTGATGTCTTTGGAGCTGCTATTTGTTGAATTGTTTCTTGAATTTAAGTAGATGTTCCAATATGTGACAGGTTAAAACAACACAAACAAAGCCACATGGTGTAATTGGATGGTTTACTAGATCGAAGTCTCTGTGTGATTATGAAGGGGTCAGCTTGGTTCAGTCCTGTTAGTCTGTGTGCTTTGTTTATGCATCTGACCAACACAAAGTGTAGCAGCTGTAATAAGGACTGTCGTTCCAATTGAAAATTAATTCCCCACCTTCCTTGCCAGTAGTTTTGAGGGGCAGATTTAATGGTATATGAATTGTGAGCATTGGTTTGCATAATTTTTTCACGTTGCAAAGCTCATTTGTACAAAATAGATTTTCTAGAATATTTTTGCAGGTATTAAAGTAAAACCTAAAAGATCTAATGCAATAAAAATTACCTGAGGTGCTTAATCACTCAGGGATCAAAGAGCACATCAGCTTCAGTAACTAATCAGATGTAAAAGTTCTCATAGGAGTTTTAGGAGGATTAGACACCCACTGAAATTGTTTTAATGTCCAACTGGGTTGAGTTTAATCAATGGATCACGATTGCCTTTAAGGTTCCGTATCAGTGCTACACCACTTCTTAAAGGGAATTTTTTTCAAGGAGGTCAATATGTTTCTATTACCGCCTGTGTAAATGACATGTTATTCAAAGAGGCCTATTTCTAGCAAAGTAACCCAGTTAAAGACTAATGTGATGTTACCCAACAAAAGTTAACTTCATGCAGATATGTGCCAAAAACGCTGGGATCTACTCCCCCCTGCTGACAGGAACTTTGGGGACACTCTAGTTTTTGTATGTTCATCAATGAGTATGTTCATCAATGAGCCCGAGACCACTTTTGATAGAGAATGACCACTGCAGAAGATCTGTAGTCTAGGAGATGGTTCGACCAATTCATCGAGTCATCACAATTTTATACAAATTCAAAAACATCCTCATATTAGTTCTTTTTTTTTTTTTTTTTTTCTTGCGTCGAAAAAAAATAAACTCTCAATAGAGAACTACATATTGGCATTCATGATAGGCATTCTTGTGTTTACGTCATTTCGTGGGCTCATGTCCTCACCTACAAAAGCAGAGGAATTTTCTTGCAGAAGTGGATGCCCATTATTTTGCGAGTGAGTGGTGAAACTGCTATTGTAGCACTAAAATGTTAGTGTAATTAGTGTAATTGACTTCACCTGTCGGTTTTCATAGATTTTATGAATGATTAATGTATGTAGATGTATTCATTATTATACCTCCAAATTGTGTTTCTAAGTGTACCAGCAAAATTTTATTGAGAGAAGATTGCTTGCTCTTAATATGATCTATGTGAGAAAGCCTACCACAAAATGGTATGTTCTATTTTAGTCAAGTTTGTGTGTCTTACCCATTTCATCTTTGCCTGCTTCATTTTCAATCTTGCATGTCTTGTTTCTATTTTAGTTCACCTGTCTTCAAGTCTGCCTTCCCTCGGTGTGTGTGATTACATGTCTCCTCCCTAACGTGAGTCACGTGTGTTCCCCCTTCCCTGGTGCATATAAACCCACTTCCCTTTGCCTTCCTGCTGCCTCCTGTTGTGCACCAGACAAAAGCAGTTAATGAAAAATGATTGGGTAACTCTTCCAGGTCATTCTCAAGAGTGACATCCAGGGAATAGGGCACTTCTTCCATGTTGAGAGAAGGAAAGTGCAAGATAGAAATGTGAGAGGGTCGGTAGAGAGATTAAGTTGAACCTGGAAAGACTTAGTACTCATTATCAGTAACGCCAACATGGTTGTTTCCTTTAGTGGAAGTCGATGTTTGCATGTTGGATAGAATGAAGATGTACAAAGAGACGGGGGATATTATTCTGTATTAGTGGACGATAGACCACCAATAATATATCGAACACACACTGCCGTGTATATAGAGATGTATCCAAGGATCCAGAGACAGGAAAAACCACCTTTTGCATTGAGTCTTCCAGCGTTAGAAGTTTTTGATAAGAGAGAAACAGTTTATAGTTGTTGACAAATATTACAGCACTGCAATGAATAGAAGGCTCACGAATTGTAAATAATTACAATTTGTTTTGATTCATCTTCTGCTTGTCTATTAGGTCTCGTGACAGTCAATATATAGATATTGAAATCTTGAAACTTTGTATAGATTTCAGAATAACAGATTAGTCAAGTCTATACAGTTACTAGCTCACAGAGGGGTTAAAGGAAATGAAACCATAGATAAATTGGCAAAACAGGCCATGAAGCAGCTATGGCAATTTCCTTGAGCAGAGCAGAGGCAAAAAGGGTTGATAAAAAGACATATTATTAAGGAATGGCAGCAGAGATGGGATGTTTTAATCACTGGAAGACGTCTTTACTCAATTCAGTCAGGGTAACTAAAAGAACCACTGAGGAGGAAAACATATTTACCAGGTTGAAGGTTGGTCACACAAGGCTTAACAAGACGCTGCATTTAATCAACAAACATCCATCAGGGTTATGTGAGCAGTGTGACGTTGACGAGACTGTGGGCCATGTTATTCTTAATTGCAATAAATACACTCGAGATAGATTAACGAGGAGAGTATTCCAGAATGGAGACGGAGTGGGGCTTAAAAACTTGTTAACTAGCGAGAGTGGTAATTTATTTTAGGATCTAACAGACACCAGACTGATCCAGAGAATTTAAGATTCAAGGAGAGTAGGGGGTAGTTAACTTTGGATCACACTCCAGCACAGCAAGCGTAAGCTGTTTCCAGCTGCCATTAAATTGAAAGAAAGGAAGATAGAAAGATGGTTGCTGTTGCCATATCAACTTCTCTTTGTCAGCGCATTCCATAATTCTCCTCGTAGTATCTTTGTGTTTTCTTGCGTTTTGGACTTTTGCTTACCTTTTTGGACTTGCCTTTGGATTGCCTCTTTGGGAGACCGTCGATTTGTTTGAGAAAGACTTGATTTTCAAAATAAATGTTTTGAACTTTACTGTTTGTGTCTGCATTTGGGTTCTGCCAGTGAGTCATGACAGGTAGAGGGAACACAGGAATGTCAACACGAGGTGAGCTGCTGCTTTCAAGGACTAAAGGGAGTGCAAAGTTTAGCAATTCATTAAAAGGACAATTTTTTTTTTATATAGGTTTATATAAGGATGTCTGAGGACAGTATAGAAATGGCTCTATAAACACGGACAAATTAAATATGGGCATGAATCACAGATCGTCGCATGCCAATTTCATTTTTTATTTTAAATTTTTCTGGGGATGGTGCAACCAGGGTGAGCATACTATGAGCATACTAGCTTGTCTCGAGAGAGACGTCATTGATGAGCGGAATAAACATGTGACGAATTTTTTAGAAAGAGATAATAAAGTAGCCGTTTGCAAAGGATGCTCAACAGCGCCCTCTCCCCCGTCATAGACGAGAAGAGAAAACGTATAGAGCAGGGGTGTCCCGTGAGCTAAAACCTGCCTGCAACAGGCTCCGATCCAGCTCTAGCATATTGTTCAAATTTCTAAGAGAATACTGTTGTTGAAAAAAAAAAAAAATCAAACCAAAAGTCTTAAGAGCAGCAAACACAATGTAAAACTGAGACTCAAGCTGAGATATGATTTTTGGACATTTCAACATATTGCGCTAGAAGGTATCATTAAAATTGGCTTTATGTTGAGATTGTCTTTGCTAGTAATTCTTTAGTTTTGTGAAAATATAGACATTGTCCTCACGTTTACCCTGCACCACAACAATAAAACTTCAAAGTTTAAATCTAAAGGTTAATATGGCACTATTGTACCATCGGGCCCACTCAAGAGGAAATTGGGATGGATGTGCCACCTGAGCTGAAATGTGTTTGACACCCCTGGAATAGAAAAGTATGAAAGTGTCAGGCAGAGATACTTATTTTCATGCAGAAAAAAAAAAAAAAAGTGCCTCGCATTCTGTATTTGTAAGTTGTAGGATTGTATATTTTCTCCTTGAAATTCTGTACTTTTGTTTAGTTTGTTTGCTCATCATCAACATGAATGTCATTGGTTTTTTTTAGCTCCGATAAGTAGTCTGATCTCACTTTTGCGTTTCCATTTATATACTGCATTGTTTAACCACATAGGCTTTTTGAAAAAAAAAAAAAAAAAAAAAATGTTTTTATTGATTT